>ONZH01019161.1:0-202382 GCA_900303285.1 Rhinella marina
TTTAACCAGATTGTGGATGCCAAGGTGTTCTCCAAGTTGGACTTAAGGGGGGCATATAATCTGGTCAGGATCAAGGAAGGGGATGAATGGAAGACGGCCATTAACACTCCTGAGGGCCACTTTGAGAACCTGGTCATGCCTTTTGGGTTGACCAATGCTCCTGCTGTCTTCCAGCATTTTTGTTAATGACATTTTTCATCATCTTGTGGGAGGTTTGTAGTCGTGTATTTGGATGACATACTAATCTATTCTCCAGATATTGTGACACATCAGGATCACGTGAGGCAGGTGTTACAGATCTTAAGAGATAATAAGTTGTATGCAAAATTAGAGAAATGTGCTTTTGCGGTACATGAGGTGCAATTCTTAGGATACCTGCTTTCATCTTCAGGTTTTCGTATGGATCTAGAGAAAGTCGGTGCTGTTCTGAACTGGGACCGACCTGAAAATCTGAAGGCTCTTATGCGATTTTTGGGGTTCACCACTATTACCGAAAATTTATTAAGAACTATTCGACTATAGTTAAACCCTTAACTGACATGACTAAGAAGGGGACGGATGTCTCAGTGTGGTCTGAGGCAGCATTGCAAGCCTTCTCTGCTGTAAAAGAGTGCTTTTCCTCTGCCCCTATATTGGTGCAGCCAGATGTGTCACAACCTTTCATTGTGGAGGTTGACGCATCCGATGTGGGGGTAGGAGCTGTGTTATCACAGGGCCCGTCACCTGGTAAATGGCGCCCATGTGCTTTTTTTTCGAAAAAACTCTCTGCGGCGGAGAGAAATTATGATGTGGGTAACAGAGAGTTACTGGCCATTAAGTTGGCTTTTGAGGAATGGCGTCATTGGTTGGAAGGGGCGATTCATCCAATCACGGTATTCACTGATCACAAAAATCTGGCTTACCTGGAGTCGGCTAGACGACTTAATCCGAGGCAGGCCAGATGGTCTTTGTTCTTCACCAGATTCAATTTCATTGTCACATACCGTCCTGGGGTTAAGAATGTGAAGGCGGATGCCTTGTCACGTAGTTTTCCCGGAGGTGGTGATTTTGAAGATCCTAGCCCTATACTGTCTGAAGGAGTGGTGATATCCGCTCTTTACCCTGATCTTGAGGCTAAAGTGCTTGAGGCCCAGGGAGATGCGCCGGAGTCTTGCCCTTCCGGGAAGTTGTTGTTCCTTCTGATTTGCGTTATAAGGTGTTTGAGGAGCATCATTCTTCGGTGCTTGCGGGACACCCTGGGAGTAAATCCACTGTCGACCTCATCTCTCGTAGATTCTGGTGGCCAGGTCTGCGTAAGTGTGTTGAGGAATATGTGTCAGCCTGTAGTGTCTGCGCACGCTCTAAGGTGACACATACTCGTCCCTCTGGACCCCTACTTCCATTACCCATCCCGTCCAGACCATGGACTCACCTATCCATGGACTTCATCACTGATCTGCCCTGAGTCGTCTGGTAAGACAGTTATTCTGGTGGTTGTAGATCGTTTTAGTAAAATGGCGCACTTTATTGCATTACCCGGACTCCCCAATGCCTAAAACTCTTGCACAAGTGTTTGTTGACAACATTGTGAAACTTCATGGCATTCCCACTGACGTGGTCTCTGATCGTGGGACTCAGTTTGTGTCCAGATTCTGGAGGGCGTTCTGTACCCGGCTCGGGGTACAACTGTCTTTCTCCTCTGCCTTTCATCCCCAGACGAATGGACAGACTGAGCGTACCAATCAGAATCTGGAGACTTATTTGAGATGCTTTGTCTCTGAGAACCAAGAAGAGTGGTCCTCGTTTTGTCTCTGGCTGAGTTTGCCATAAATAATCGCAGACAGGACTCCACTGGTAAGTCACCATTTTTTGGTGCATATGGCTTTCACCCGCAGTTTGGCACATTTTCTGGTTCTGATACTTCTGGTATTCCTGAGGAAGAACGTTTTTCGTCATCATTGTCTTCCATATGGCGAAAAATTCAAATAACTTGATAAATATGGGTAACAAGTACAAACGTGTGGCTGACAGGAGACGCATGAATGGTCCGGACCTAAATGTGGGTGATTCTGTGTGGCTGTCTACTAGGAACATTAAGTTGAAAGTTCCTTCTTGGAAGCTGGGTCCAAGATTTATTGGCCCATATAAAATCACGGCCATTATTAATCCTGTAGCATTTCGTCTTGAACTTCCTCAGGCCCTGAAAATACATAATGTGTTTCACAGATCTTTTGTTGAAGAGGTATGTTGAACCTCTGGAGCCATCTCCCTTGCCACCCGTGCCTGTCTTGGTGGATGGTAATTTGGAATTTCAGATTGTCAAGATCATTGATTCTCGAGTTCTTCGTGGTACCCTTCAATATCTGGTTCATTGGAAGGGTTATGGTCCTGAGGAGAGGTCATGGGTACCGGCATCTGACGTGAATGCCGGTCGTTTGATAAAAGCCTTTCACAGGTGTCACCCTGATAAAGTTGGTCCTGGGTGCCCGGTGGTCACCCGTAAAAGGGGGGGTAATGTCACGAGTGGGCTTGCGCCTGGAATCAGACGCTCTGCGCGGCTTTCTAAGTGACATGTTTGACAGGCTTCCCTGTGGTTTGGGTGCTGTTCTCCACACCCCTTCCCCTCAGCTGTTGCCGCTTGGCAATTAGCTTTCTGCTATTTACCTCTTCCTCTCCCAGTATCCCTTGCGGGTTATATCTTCTACATCCCTGATTGAGAGTGGTGTGGATCTCGGCTGAGATCCAGTTGCTGAGTTCTACTTAAAGTTAAGTGTTTTCCCTTCCTTTGGTTATTCCCGTTTTGAGTCTCTTGTTCCTCCTTATGCTTGGAGGAACGGGTTACTCTCTTGTGTCACTAGACTGCAGGGTGATCTAGGGTATATCAAGATTAGGTTCCTGCGTATGGGCTTTCCTACCACCCGGGTTAGCTCATACTGGTAGCCAGCTAGGGCCTAGTCTTAGGGTCTCCTGCAGGAGGTGACCAGTTCCCTGGTTTTGTCTGTTCCCATCCTTCTTACGCTCGGTGTGGCCTTTCCCCCCACACCAGAGCGTGACAAAACCACACCAAGCGTAGGAGGGAAGGGGATGAGGCCAGGAAACAAGTGAAAGAAAAGGGTCACCTCCTGCAGGAAACCCTGACCTGTATGAACAGGCCTCAAATGTAGGAGAGTTCATACACAGGAACCTAAAACCAAACTGACACTATAGGACCCTGCAACTACTGACAGGACTGAGTCTACCCATTCCCTCAAAAGGAAGGACGAACAGGAGTCTCCAAAAGGCCAAATAACACAACAGGGAGAAGCAGGATAAACACAAAAGAGAAAGAGGCCACTTATCTTAAGAAGAAATGGAAGCAACCGGCTCTCAGGAGAGAACCACACCAATCCACCACAATGTCTTGATTTTTTAAAAATTTTGGACGATTCACGATTGAAATCTCGATTTTCTTATGTTATTAAAAAATAAATTAAAAAAGCCTACTGTGCCCCCACCAGACCTGACATCAGCCCACTATACCCCCATCAGACCTCAGATCAGCCCACTGTGCCCCATCAGACCCCACATCAGCCCATTATGCCCCATCAGACCCCACATCAGCCCATTGTGCCCCATCAGACCCCACATCAGCCCAGTGTGCTCCCATCAGACCTCAGATCAGCCCAGTGTGCCCCCATCAGACCTCAGATCAGCCCACAGTGCCCCCATCAGACCTCAGATCAGCCCACTGTGCCCTCATCAGACTTCAGATCAGCCCATTGTGCCCATCAGACCTCAGATCAGCCCATTGTGCCCATCCTCAGAAAGGTAAAAAAGGAAAACATGTCAGATTATGTCACATGTGCAAGCCTACCGACTTTCTGCAACCTGTTGCAGGAACGTTCGTGACAACAGGGGGCTGAATACAATTGCAAGCCATACTTTTTAGATTTTTATTTATTGAATGTGGAAAAATTCAAAGGGTATGAATACTTTTTCAAGGCACTTTACATTTGTGTACATAGCATATATGGAATTTTCAATATTTATACCCCTGTTAACATGATAAGACTAGCTATTAATCAAGTTCATAAAGATAATCCTTCTTTATGCCCTTCAATTGTCTTTTCATCTTCTCTGGCTTCTCTTTGAGGTAGCAATTTACCACCCTTTAACCTGGTCACAAAAATGTATAAAATCCTATTCCATACAACCTATACTGTTATACTGTGATATTTTGTATATCAGTTTTTCAGGATATATACAGTATAGACCAAAAGTTTGGACACACTTTCTCATTCAAAGAGTTTTCTGTATTTTCATGACTATGAAAATTGTAGATTCACACTGAAGGCATCAAAACTATGAATTAACACGTGTGGAATTATATACTTAACAAAAAAGTGTGAAACAACTGAAAATATGTCTTATATTCTAGGTTCTTCAAAGTAACCACCTTTTGCTTTGATTACTGCTTTGTACACTCTTGGCATTCTCTTGATTAGCTTCAAGAGGTAGACACCTGAAATGGTTTTCACTTCACAGGTGTGGCCTGTTAGGTTTAATAAGTGGGATTTCTTGCCTTATAAATTGGGTTGGGGCCATGAGTTGTGTTGGGCAGAAGTCAGGTGGATACACAGCTGATAGTCCTACTGAATAGACTGTTCGAATTTGTATTATGGCAAGAAAAAAGCAGCTAAGTCAAGAAAAACGAGTGGCCATCATTACTTTAAAGAGGACCTTTCATCACTTTTTGAAATACAAACTAAAGGATCTACCTTAAAGGGCGGCCCCCACTGATGCCCTCTCTGTTTTTCTTTTTTCCAAAAGAGCCCCCCGTTCGTCCACAGGACCCCCCGTTGTATGTGGCGCGGATTATGTTAATTATTAGTATCGGAACAGGGAGGAGGAGACTCCCTGTTCCTCATTGGGCGTTTCCTTCTCCCTGGCTTTGAGCGCGATCCAATCAGAGTGGACCGCTCACAGACGGGGAGAAGGAGCTCAAGTTCTTGCGTGCTTCTGGAGCGGGAATCTCGCGAGAACTTGAGCTCCTTCTCCCCGGCTGTGAGTGGTCCGCTCTGATTGGATCGCACTCAAAGCCAGGGAGAAGGAAACGCCCACTGAGGAACAGGGAGTCTCCTCCTCCCTGTTCCGATACTAATAATTAACATAATCCGCGCCACATACAACGGGGGGTCCTGTGGACGAAAGGGGGGCTCTTTTGGAAAAAAAAAACAGAGAGGGCATCAGTGGGGGCCGCCCTATAAGGTAGATCCTTTAGTTTGTATTTCAAAAAGTGATGAAAGGTCCTCTTTAAGAAATGAAGGTCAGTCAGTCCCAAAAATTGGGAAAACTTTGAAAGTGTCCCCAAGTGCAGTCGCAAAAACCATCAAGCGCTACAAAGAAACTGGCTCACATGGGGACCGCCCCAGGAAAGGAAGACCAAGAGTCACCTCTGCTGCAGAGGATAAGTTTATCCAAGTCACCAGCCTCAGAAATCGCAGGTTAACAGCAGCTCAGATTAGAGACCAGGTCAATCCCTCACAGAGTTCTAGCAGCAGACACATCTCTACAACAACTGTTAAGAGGAGACTGTGTGCAGCAGGCCTTCATGGTAAAATAGCTGCTAGGAAACCACTGCTAAGGACAGGCAACAAGCAGAAGAGACTTGTTTGGGCTAAAGAACACAAGGAATAGACATTAGACCAGTGGAAATCTGTACTTTGGTCTGATGAGTCCAAATTTGAGATCTTTGGTTCCAACCACCGTGTCTTTGTGCGACGCAGAAAAGGTGAACAGATGGACTCTACATGCCTGGTTCCTGCCGTGAAGCATGGAGGAGGAGGTGTGATGGTGTGGGGGTGCTTTGCTGGTGACACTGTTGGGGATTTATTCAAAACTGAAGGCATACTGAACCAGCATGGCTACCACAGCATCTTGCAGCAGCATGCTATTCAATCCGGTTTGCGTTTAGTTGGACCATCATTTATTTATCAACAGGACAATGACCCCAAACACACTTCCAGGCTGTGTAAGGGCTATTTGACCAAGAAGGAGAGTGATGAGGTGCTACGCCAGATGACCTGGCCTCCACAGTCACCAGACCTGAACCCAATCCAGATGGTTTTGGGTGAGCTGGACTGCAGAGTGAAGGCAAAAGGGCCAACAAGTGCTAAGCATCTCTGGGAACTCCTTCAAGACTGTTGGAATACCATTTCAGGTGACTACCTCTTGGAGCTCATTAAGAGAATGCCAAGAGTGTGCAAAGCAGTAATCAAAGCAAAAGGTGGCTACTTTGAAGAACCTAAAATATAAGACATATTTTCAGTTTTTTCACACTTTTTTGTTAAGTATATAATTCCACATGTGTTAATTCATAGTTTTGATGCCTTCAGTGTGAATCTACAATTTTCATAGTCATGGAAATACAGAAAACTCTTGTTGGTGTGTCCAAACTTTTGGTCTGTATTGTATTTACATGCTGTTTACCCATTGCAACCACTTGTTCTATTGCTTTTTTATTGCATTTTTATTTTATACTAGTAAGCATTTTGACATATGCCTTGATAGCCTCTTTATTTGCATTCTTACATAATATTTATATTGAACTTATTAATAATACAGTATGCAAGAAGATCCTATGCTCCACCTAGTGGTGGCTGCAGGCAGACAGAATTTGATCATTTAAAGGGTTTTTCAGCCTCTTGATATTGATTACCTATCCCCAGAACAGGTCATCAATATCAGATCTGTAGGGGTCTAACACCTGGTACCCCCAACAATCAGCTGTTTTCATTAAGTGAATAGGAGCTGAGCTGCAGTACACTGACACGGCCAATACACAGTGAACTGAGCCTTCTGCTTCCAGCTCTGTCCACTGTTGTGTTTATGGATCTGATGACTGAAATCAGCTGACCAGTGAGGGTCATAGGAGTCAAACCCCCACAATCTAATAATTAATGACCTATCCTGAGGATAGGTCATCAATATCGAGAGACTGGAAACCATTTTAAATATAATATTATGCAGTGGATTTGGAGCTCTGTATTAGAGTACACATACAGTAGGTGCTTGTTAATAGATTTCCATTCCAGTATATTGTGCATTTATGATATTCACCAGCACACTCCAGAACCATACAACCTGAAAATTTGATTAAAATCATTCTATAACCCAATAATAGAAAGACAGACATCCCATCTCAGACCTACAGAGCACTGACGCATTTTGGGATTCCTTCCTTAGCCAGTCTAACAGATTGATAGAGGATAACTTGACACTGATACACAGGTCTACTATTAAAAAAGTAAATGAAGAATCTAATCCATTCTTCTCTGCTGGGCACACAGCAAGGTTGTAGGAGGTGAAGTGATAATCTACAGCCAGAAAAGGCAAGCATTCTACTGCTGGGACCAATGACTGAGCTGAATAGACCAGATCATTCCCTTATCTGGTAGTGAAGACCGGTAGGTCTAAGGACACCTTGCATTTTTCATATATAAATTGTTCAGTGTGACAAATACTCAATTTCATTGAAATGGGCAAATTAGAGTTAAAGGGATGTTCCAGGAAAATATTTTTTTTTTATTTGTCCACAAAGGGTTAAAAATAAAAAAGAAACCATACTCAATTTAACCAATCCCCCGTCACTTCTTTGCCCATCCCCTTCTGGTCCTAGCCAATCACTGGCCATAGTGGTGATCCGCCTCAATCAGTGATTCGCCAGCCAAAGTCATAACAGCAGCAGCAGTGGATCTGGATCGGTGAGGGTGAATATGGTTTATTTTTTTATTTTTGTAGACAAAAAAAAAAACATATTTGCGCAGAAATCTTTTTATACTACAGATCATTCTGCATGAAGCTAGTACAGCTTTTATAATAGACTTCAAATGTGCCTAGGAAGATCGCGCTACCATAATGTAGGCCACTTACAGTCTGGCTTTGCGTCTACCTCCATTAACAGCTATTGCCTAAAAAAGACTAAAAGCAACTTCAATAAAATGAAGTATTATTTTTCTCAATGTGGTCACAGTTTCATACCACAGAAAAGAGAATATTAATTAAAGTTTGGGGAAAACCTCCAGATATACTACATAATCTGACTTCTTCATATAGATTTCTTTTTTTTTAAGTGGAAATACCACAAGGAGCCATGGCTCGGTCTCTGTCTGAAGAAATGAGAGCTTATCCTTCAATCTGTCTGCCGTTAGCCAGGGAAGTGCCTTTCTCCAGGGAGCCCGGGAGGGGAAGAGGTCCACTTCAGGACAGTGCAGCAAATCACTTTATTTCTATGTAACAAAGTCTTAACTGCTTTCATACATACTCCCCCTGACAAACTTTACTCTGAGACAGCGTATTAATTACAAAGTCAATAACAGTGGCTTTCATTAGTGTATTAAACACCAGGATCAATAATCTTTATACGCTGCACAAGCCGACTGCACAAGAGGGAAGAAAAGCATTTTTGCCCTGGCGGTGTGGTACGCATGAGACAGACTGAGTCCTTATGGGAAGCATAAAGCATTTCCAGCATGGACAGATACCAGATTAGGTATTTTCTCCTCTATCATCTGCCAGAATGAGGCAGGAGGGAGATAAAAGGCGCCGTGATCACTTTTTCTTTTTTTTAATTGCCGTATTATTTTTTCATACAGAGCTAATCACGTCGAAGCTGCTTTGTAAATCCAGCCGCACAAATAATGCCGGATATAAGACGATGTTGATAAAACACTGGCGGGGGGAAAAGACAAGAAGCATTCTGAGAATAGTTACCAGCAGCAACAAAAAGCGTTCCCATCTGAATAGCAAGCAGAGTGCACCGACAGCTGGAGTTAATGTGTACTAGTGTTATCTGCTGAGACAATACTGTAAAGGGCATTTGCTGTGATTATTGTAGTCAATCAGCACGGCCGTCTTTGTAGAAAGTGAAGAGCAGGGATTTGTCTTTCCATTGTTGCAACCTATCTTTTCATTGTTAGCGGTTCATTGCAGAAATTGCTAATTCAGATGGCCTTTGTAATGGAAAGTGTAAAAGGTTGCCTTGTTTGGCTGACAAGTATATAAACGGAAAGCGCAAAGCGGTAGTCATTCAACGCCGCTTTCAAAGACTCGGGCAGGCTAGGAGAGGCTTGCATTGGGTGCGTTGCCAAATTGCATCAGCATCAACCATCAATCAGGGCTTCTGCTGATGGTTTTTGAGTAGCAGCACAGGGTCTACTCTAGAGCCATGTATGGACCTGCTGCTTTGTAACAATGACTTGTTACATTTAATAGTTAAAAAGATAAAATTGGTAACAGATGCCCAGGGAATAGGCTTCTATGCGGTGGCCAGACTAATCTCCCACCACAATTTGTGCAGAAAGAGGTTTGAAAATGGAAAAGAGGAGGAGGCTGGAAAAGGGATAAGTTTAGTGTGTAAAGTCCTGTCTAAAGCCCACACTGCGGGAAGATATAAGTGAGGGACATGAACATGTGGAGTCACTGTGGGTAGAAATAAATGGAGCCAAAAACAATAATAAAATACTAATAGGACTTTATTATAAACCACCTAATATACCAGAGTCCACAGAAAATTTACTTCTAAATGAAATAGACGAGGCGGCAAAACATAATGAGGTCGTTATTATGGGGGATTTCAACTACCGAGATATAGACTGGGAATCTGAAACCTGTATATCTCATAAAGGAAACAGGTTCTTGGAAATAACCAAAGACACTTACCTTTCCCAACTGGTTCAGGACCCGACTAGAGGGACGGCCATACTGGACTTAGTATTAACCAACAGACCTGACAGAATAACAGATGTGCAGGTCAGGGGACACCTGGGAAATAGTGACCATAATATAATAAACCTCCAACTGTCATTCAAAAGAGCGTTTCTTCAGGGAGGAACAAAAATACCAAACTTCAAAAAAGCAAAATTTTGTCAACTAAGAGAGACCATAGGCCTAACTAACTGGGATAAAGTCCTCAAAAATAAAAATACAGCCACAAAATGGGATATTTTTAAAAGCATCCTAATATCTAATTGTGAGAGGTACATACCTTATGGGAATAAAAGGTTAAGGAACAAGAAAAAAACAATTCGGACAAATAGAGCTGTATAGAAAGCAATAAATGACAAACAGAAAGCATTTAAATCACTAAAAACAGGAGGGGAGCGAAGAAGCATTGAAAAACTATAAGGAAAAAAATAGAATATGTAAAAGACAAATAAAAACAGCCAAACTAGAGACCGAGAGAGTAAAACTAACCCTAAAATGTTCTTTAATTATATAAATGGTAAAAAGTATAAACCTGAAGGTGTCGGCCCCTTACAGAGTAATGAGGGGGGAGTCGCAGAGAGCGATGAGGAGAAAGCAAAGCTACTAAATATCTTTTTCTCCACTGTATTCACCACTGTAGGAAAATAAACTGTCAGATGAAATGCAGAATAAAAAGGTAAATTCCCCATTAAAAGTGCCCTGTCTGACTCAGGAAGAAGTAGAGCTGCGTCTTAAAAAGATTAAAATAGACAAATCACCAGGACCGGATGGCATACACCCCCGTATCCTAAGAGAATTAAGTAATGTCATCGCCAGACCCTTATTTCTGATATTTAAGGACTCTATACTGACAGGGAGTGTTCCACAGGATTGGCGAATAGCAAATGTGGTGCCAATATTCAAAAAGGGTCCAAAAACAGAGCCCGGGAACTATAGGCCGGTAAGTTTAACATCTGTCGTGGGTAAACTGTTTGAGGGTTTTCTAAGAGATGCTATCTTGGAGTACCTCAATGAAAATAAGCAAATAACTCCATATCAGCATGGCTTCATGAGGGATCGGTCATGTCAAACCAATTTAATCAGTTTCTATGAGGAGGTAAGTTCTAGACTGGACCGCAGCGAGTCAATGGATGTCGTATATCTGGACTTCTCCAAAGCATTTGACACGGTACCACATAAAAGGTTAGTATATAAAATGAGAATGCTTGGCCTGGGAGAAAATGTCTGTATGTGGGTAAGTAACTGGCTCAGTGATAGAAAACAGGGTGGTGGTTATTAACGGCACATATTCAGATTGGGTCACTGTCACTAGTGGGGCACCACAGGGGTCAGTATTGGGCCCTATTCTCTTCAATATATTTATTAATGATCTTGTAGAAAGCTTGCACAGTAAAATATCAATTTTTGCAGATGACACTAAACTGTGTAAAGTAATTAACACAGAAGAGGACAGTACACTGCTACAGATGGATCTGGATAGACTGGAGGCTTGGGGAGAGAAGTGGCAGATGAGGTTTAACACTGACAAATGTAAGGTTATGCATATGGGAAGGAATAATGCAAGTCACCAGTACATACTAAATGGTAAAATATTAGGTAACTCTGACATGGAAAAGGACCTAGGAATTTTAGTGAACAGCAAACTAAGCTGTAGAAACCAGTGTCAGACAGCTGCTGCCAAGGCCAATAAGATAATGGGTTGCATCAAAAGAGGCATAGATACCCGTGATGAGAACATAGTCCTGCCACTTTACAAATCACTAGTCAGACCACGCATGGAGTACTGTATACAGTTCTGGGCTCCTGTGAACAAGTCAGACATAGCAGAGCTGGAGAGGGTTCAGAGGCGGGCAACTAAAGTAATAACTGGAATGGGTGGACTACAGTACCCAGAAAGATTATCAAAATTAGGCTTATTCACTTTAGAAAAAAGACGACTGAGGGGAGATCTAATAACTATGTATAAATATATCAGAGGTCAGTACAGAGATCTCTCCCATGATCTATTTATCCCCAGGACTGTGACTGTGACGAGGGGACATCCTCTGCGTCTGGAGGAAAGAAGGTTTGTACACAAACATAGAAGAGGATTCTTTACGGTAAGAGCACTGAGACTATGTAACTCTCTGCCTGAGGAGGTGGTGATGGTAAGTTCACTAAACGAGTTCAAGAGGGGCTTGGATGTATTTCTGGAGGGTAATAATATTACAGGTTATAGTTATTAGAGATGGGTCGTTGATCCAGGGAGTAATTCTGATTACCTGATTGGAGTCGGGAAGGAATTTTTTTCCCTAAAGTGGGGAAAATTGTCTTCTACCTCACAGGTTTTTTTTGCCTTCCTCTGGATCAACTTGTAGGATAACAGGCCGAACTGGATGGACAGATGTCTTTTTTCGACCTTATAAACTATGTTATGTTCTTACCAGTAATCATGAGGGTTTCATTCGTTGGTTAGGTGTATCATTTTGCACAACGGGTAAGGGCACATGTGTGTGTGTTTGTGTGTGTGTGTGTGTGTGTGTGTGTGTGTGTGCTGAGGGTGGATTTCTATGGGGGTGGGGAGTATGATCTGAATGGCATTTTTGTTCAGATTTGGATAATGTTGCAGTTTATTTTGTCAATTGCAGAACAGACAAGCTCTAGACTTGGAGGGTGCACCAGTGCAACTTTCCTGTCACTTGAAGGGGGAAGCTAGAGTGGCCACCTCCTGTGCAAAACCATTTCTGTTTGTTGCTTCTCGCCCCCTGTGTTGCAGATTCACATCAGTTTAGTGTTTACACTGCCCACCCTTCCATGGTATACTATACACGTAAGTTCTATAGATTTTTGGGCTAACTAAATGGAGAAAGAGCCCATCTGTATGAGATGGGTCGTTGATCCAGGGAGTAATTCTGATTGCCTGATTGGAGTCGGGCAATGGAGTGGGGAAAATTGGCTTCTACCTCATAGGGTTTTTTGCCTTCCTCTGGGTCAACTTGTAGGAAAACAGGCCGAACTGGATGGACAGATGTCTTTTTTCGGCCTTATAAACTATGTTACTATGTTACTAAGCAAAGATTGACAAATCCCATATGAAGCCGAAGATGGCGCAACCAGTTGGGTATCGGTTAGGATTTTAAATTTTATATATGCTAAATTGTTTTTAGATTTTGTATTTTATATTTTGATTGCAGCTATGTTATGCTATTTTGGAGTCCACCCGAAATTTTTCCTCTCTCTTTCCGCCATGCCCAATATTCAGTGGCAGTCCCTTCACCCGCTCTAGGTGAAAGTCACCAAAACGGAAGACAGAGGCCTGTGAGGCTCCAATTTACAAAACTGTGGATATAGAAGGAAGCAAGCATATCATACTCTGAAGTGAAGACTAAGGGGGTCATCTATCAAATCAGATACATCAGTTTTGTCACGTACATTAGTCGCAAGTCATGGCAATTGTGACATTTGATCAATTTTGCGACATTTACTGTTCCTTGGCCACTTTTCACAGTGGTCTACGTTTAAGAGCTAAAAGTGAAATTAGACCTGGATTATGACTCCATTACTATGTGCGACATAGTGCGCAAAAAAAGTCACAACCCACGTCAGGCAATCCACTTGTGTACTTTTTTACACCTAAAGGTGTAACCCACATTATACTCACGTGCAATATATTATTAAGGTGCACCAGTTCATAAATTTTGTGCAGGCACACAAAGCAAAGCAACTGACACAAAAACCTTAAATTAAAAATGATAGCGTAAATCTTTACCGTCGACTCAACAGGGTCTAAGAGGACAGGAAGCAGAATATAGGAAATTTTTTTTTTGTGTATTAGTGCTGAAGACTGTACTAAGGAGTGAGCTGAATGAGTGGACACGCCAGAGTAATATTACCATTTCTGCTGTCTTTAATGATCTAACATGCCATTTGTGTATTTTTTTCCAGGTCCTTTGACACTGTGCATTCCTAATCTTGCTATATAACTGCTATGTTCATGTATTGTGCCTGGTTCACCAGCAGATAGCAGCGTATATGGCAGAGCTATCCTTAGATAGAATGGAACTTGCCATTCCATTCCCCCCTTTTGGACAGAAGTGGGCCAGTCCTGTTTCCTACCAAAGGGAGAGGTTACAGTTTTAGTTTATACTCAATAGTTAAGCTGAAAAGACATGAAAGAAGTAGCAGCAAGGGGAAAGTGTTCTCTGGCTGCAGCAGGAGTCTCTCCAAAGGGAAGTAACTCATGGAGCCCCCTGACTCCTTGCTAATTTACTTACTTAGTGTCAGAAAGGGGACAACAGCCAAAGGCACCCCAATCCAAAGGCACCCCAATCCATCTTTTAAATTTGTGTTGGACTGGTATTATATGTTATAGCTCCAAGGCAATTGTTTAAGTTGTTTGGTGTTTGTTACATTTATTTTCCATACTTCCTGCTGCTTAAGTAGTGCCAACATATTTTGCAAAACCGTGCAGACATTGCCATCACTCATAACAGTCTTTGACACCAAAGGTGAGCTAAAGTGTAAACTTTAGGTAAACTAAAGTTAAAGGGGTTTTCTGGGAGGCATTAACCTTGCTTTCTATATTCTAATATGTGAAATCAAGTCACTTTGCAATAATATATTAGCCCAGCTGCTCAAGCCAATCACATGTTGCAGTGGACTCCTGTGGTCAAAATAGTGTACACGTCACCGCTCTAGTCATGAACATGATCGGGGGAGAAGATACAGAAGGTGTCTGGATTCTTCTCCCAAGCACTTATACATGTGCACTTCACGCCCAATCCTTATTGTCTTTTATGTAGATTCCCCGCGCCTTCGCAGAACACCTCATTTCCACTCATGTTCCGCACATGTTCTGTTCCAAAGTAAGGTTACTGGAATATGGAAAGGGCAGCACAAGCAAAAGAGCAAGAAAGTATACAAAGAAATGCTAGCATTGCTTGAGAAGCCAGAGTAAAGACCAGAAGTAAACAATCTAGGGTGCCTCATTATATCACCAACCCCATTATATCACATTAATCAACACGACCACAATGATTTTTTCATGATCTCTATGCAGTGACCTCATTATGTGTACTGTTCTTACACTGATATCATAACACTGTTCTGATATTCCTGTGCAATAGGCCTGTGCTGTAACATCGACTGTATGAGTTAGGAGCTGTAGCTCCATTGAGGGGATTACCTGGATTATTCTGGTACTGTGACATCACTGTGTATATTATTCGCCTACTATGACATCACTGTATGCATTATGCCTGTACATAATAAAATGGCATGCCACAAACTGAAGAACAAAATAAGAACAACCCTTTTAAACCTCTTTAGCAGCAACCCAGATTTAGGGTCCCACTACACTGGCCTATGTCTGAGTGCCAACTGAAAATGTGAAAGTTGTTCAAAAAGCCTTTTACAGGGCCCAAGGCAAAGTTAAGGCCTCATGGGCGTGACTGTATTTTTGGCAAAAATGCGGATCAGATGCAGACTCACTAATTTCTATGGGGCCACAAAAGATGCAGAAAGCACACGTGCTGTCCACATCGGAATGTCCATTCCGTGGCCCTGGGATATGCAGAAGGGCAAAATGCAGGATGCACACAACCAGGATCCACGTTTTGCAGACCGCAAACCGGATACAGTCATACATGAGGAATAAAGGGGAATGAAAGATCATTATTGGCACCCCATTCACTCTGCATATAGTCGGCAGCATATCCCCTGCTCACACAGGGTAATTGTTTCTGTCAAACAAGGATTTTTGTTGCTGACTCAGAAATGTGATCACCCAGTGTAACACGCCAGAGTGGTATTACCATTTCTGCTGCCTCTAATGGTCTAACATTAATGCCATTTGTGTATTTTTTTTCCAGGTCCTTTGACACTGTGCATTCCTAATCTTGCTATATAACTGCTATGTTCATGTATTGTGCCTGGTTCACCAGCAGATATCAGCGTATATGGCAGAGCTATCCTTAGATAGAATGGAACTTGCCATTCCATTCCCACCCTTTTGGACAGAAGTAGGCCAGTCCTGTTTCCTACCAAAGGGAGGGGTTACAGTTTTAGTTTATACTCAATAGTTAAGTTGAAAAGACATGAAAGAAGTAGCAGCAAGGGGAAAGTGTTCTCTGGCTGCGGCAGGAGTCTCTCCAAAGGGAAGGGAAGTAACTCATGGAGCCCCCTGACTCCTTGCTAATTTATTTACTTAGTGTCAGAAAGGGGACAACAGCCAAAGGCACCCCAATCCAGGGATACCAGAACCGACCGAAAGTCCAGTAACCAGACCCAAGCCGAATTTAGCACAGCAGAGAGAGGAAGCAGAGTTATCAGGTTTGCCTTACAGTTTATGCAAAAGCCTGCTGGAACAGCAGAGAAAGCCTGAATATCGCTTGGATGCAAGTTTACCCAAGTAAAGCTGTTGAACTTTATCAAGGTCTGAAATCGATTTATTCTCCATCTCCTACCTCAACTACCCCCTTTTATTGCTTCGAAGCCTAACCCTGGGGATCGACTGTATCTAGGTAGAAGCACCGTGACACATAGGGACTATTAAGGGCCACAGCACACCACTCGGCATTCCTATAGACCTGGGACACGATCGGCCCTGGGTGGCGGCACGTTGCACCAACAAACAAGTGTTTGCTCTTTTATCCGGCAATCTGATTCACCTTTACACAGGCCAGTAATCAGGAACGAGCCTTCCTACAAACGTTTGTTTTCAATAATTGGCCTGACCCTCGGCTCTTACATAATCAAACGGTAAGGGCAATACAATAGATCTCAACTGGGGTAGGTTCATCACAGCGCGGATTATTCTCTTTTTAGGAACCTTGGTTATTAGCAATACAGACTGTCTGATACAAGTCCAATCCGTATTACTGCCATTTTCTCAAACCAACCAGTTTCATCTCCTAGTGACCTACTTTTCCTCAGATCTTTGTGTGTAATTTAGCGAGGCAACAATAATTCCTTATAGATTATGAACATGTAAGAGACAAATGAAGGGAACGTTCCCGCAATCTATGTTCACAGAACATGAAGACTTTTGATTATCAGGAGATGGCATAAAATATAGCCTGCATTTGTAAGGAATAGTCCCCCCTATATCACAGGGTTTAAGTGTCACAGATCTGAATGGCATTTGTACTGTGGATAAGCACAGATAAAACATGCCATCTATCTCCTGGGATGGTGCTCGGTAGTCAGGGCAGAAAAGCTGTCACAGGGATGCTTTGCTTGGAGCCACTTCTCTTGTAAATTGGAGGTTGGAAGCATTTGAAATAAAAAGGTGGGTTACTACAATAGAAAGACTGATCGCTACTTTTCACCCTATAATTTGTCAATCTTGCAGAGTCCTGAGGATCATTCCGCAGTATTCACTTCTAAGCAAGGTCAGAACAGGCGACGTCTCAGCAAGACATCAGCCAGGGGGGGTGCGGAGGGTGGGGGGAGAGAAGGGATAGCTTGCAATTCTCAGTGCTTTTCTAAAAAAGAAGGAAAAAAATGGATACAGAGAGAGATGCAGTTTCAAAAGGAGCTAAGAGATGCGGGGATTTTGCTAAAGTGCGGATTCGACCTCAGACGCCTTTCTGTGAACTGCAGAGAGAAGAAGAAAGCAGAATTTCTTCTCTGAACATCAGACATGCTCTCCCCTAGAACAGACTGTACAAAGCTCATCTCAATCAGATAGACAAAGATTATATTTACCCCATCAAAGCTTTAATGTCCTGTCACATATTGCAACATATATTGGAAATGTAATTAAGTGAAAGCACTTAGCCTTGCAATAACATCCTTACCATTATAGAGACGGCTTTATTAGTTCATATATATTTAATAGCTTCTCAAACAAATGGGCAGAAGGCTTGCCGAAGGTACAGTAACAAGCTGGAAGAATAAAACCTATACAGATTTTGTAAAAGATTTGGCTACTTGGCGTATAGGGCTTAATACTACAATTTATGTTCTACATAGGTCAGAATTCCTAAGTGAAATATTCATGAAAGAAATGCACTTTTTTGAAGTTGCTAGATATTCTGTCTCAGGCAGGGAGGAGAAATTGGGGGAGGAAAGGGATGTAGCTGCAGTCATTCTGTGAAGCTGATGTTGTGAGAAGGGACCAAGAGCAAAGGTCGTAAGACTTCTGATTGCCTCATAGTGCTGTGCAAAGTCGGAGCAGCTGGAAACCATATCAATATCCTACCCACATTAAGCAAAGTTGTCTTCAACTACATCTAAAGTATACTAAAGTCAATTATTATAATACAAGGTCATTAAAGGGGTTATCTGGGAATGATTTAAAATGCCCACAAGCAACCTGTCCTAGAATGTGAGAAGCACTGGTTGCCTCCACTTGCAGAGCTGCCTAGGAACGGTGAGGGGACAGGGCCTCACTACACACTACATTCTGGCACTTGCATATACTACTACTAGTACTGCTACATATTGGTGACTTTTCCTGTCAGGCTGTTCAGCCATGATGGCATATCATAGGCAGGATGACATCATTACCATCTGTTGTAGGGCAGTGCAGTAAGGCTTTGCTCTGTCATCCCAAAGTGCAATCTGCAAGTGGTGGCAACCAGTCCTGCGTACATTCTAGGACAGGTTGACGGTGGCCATTTGAAATGATCCTCAGATGGCCCCTTTAAAAGGGTTGTCCAGGCAACAAATTCCTCAAGTGAAGGTCATCAATGTTAGATTGGTGGGGGTCTAACACCTGGCACCCCCGACGATCAGCTGTATTAGGCAGTCATGTTGCCAGAAACTACATAGTATATGGAGCAGAAGCAGAAGGCTCTGTACATTGTGTTGTTTCTGGCACCAAGATACTGCAGCTCAGGTTGAAGAGAGCTGAACTGCAGTACCCCATCATGGCCACCACACAGTGTATAAAGCTGTCGGCTTACAGCGCCATATACTGTATAGGTTACAGCACTGATGGCTACTTGAAACAGCTGATCGGCAGGGCTGCTGGGTGTTGGGTTCCTACTAATCTGATATTGATGATCTTGAAGATTGATTATCAATATCTAAGCCCTGGAAAACCTTTTTAAAAGCCATTCTACATAAATGAATTGTGAACACGGTATTGACATAACTAATATTGATGGTATATTAATGGAGCATACCCCAACTATGGAAACCTTACTGATTCCAAGATTGGGATGTGCACTGTTTCTTTTTCTTTTATAGACTTTAAAGGAGAGTAATGGAGATACATACTGTACATCTACCATTCTGCCAAGAATGGAGGACTGGCAGATTGTTCTTCTGCTTCTCAGAATCAGTGAGTCCCACTAACTGGACCTCATTGATTGCAGATTTTTGGGACATACAACTGATATGACTGGTGCACTTCCTGTTGTCACTTTTGCAAAAATGACTCCCTGAAATGAATCGAAACCTGCTAATATCTATGTAAATAAAAATAACATAACTACTGAACTTTAGTTATGATTTTAACCAGATTTGCTAATGCATGGGCAATTTTACACATGGCAATTCTCTTTAGGCAAGTATTGTTATTTCAAGAATCCTTACATCTTTGTAAAGGCCCACTACTTGAAATTTCCAAGCCGTAGTCAGTCAAATGATTTGGCCCACCTCCCTCAAACACATGCAAGAAATGTAGATATTACTTTATAAATTGGCTCCTTACCTCGATGTACTTTCTCTCTATCTTCATTTTCTTGGGGGTTCTTCATTTTCTTGGGGGTTCTTTTCAGTTTTTGGGGATGATCAGCAACATAAAATGTTAACTTTAAGCACAAACTAAAAATGAAGAACCATGCATGAACAAGTTTGCATCTCCATTTCAAAAAATATATGTAAGCTTTATTACAAAATGTCATGAATAACAGGCCAACACAGACGAAGACCTAAAAACAATTAAAATCCACACCACAAATCTGTCATTCCAGTCCTAGACCTCCAATAAAGTCAAATGACTACTTTGTAAAAAAAAGTAACCACAAGATAAAGAAAGTAATATAAATATATATACAAAGAGAGGACATGGAAAAAAGATACTAAATATAATCAAAAACAGCATTGTCCTTGTCAATGCCAAGGGATAGGGTACCTCACACATATTGCAGGCATCGCTGCTTCATTGGGGTTTCCTTTGACCCTACTGGGAGTCTATGACACAATCACACATCTTTGGTGAGGATTTTCATTGTTTTTAACTCTTCGTCCATATTGGTCTGTTAATCAGGAAATTTTGTAATACAGCTTACATATTTTTTTTTTCCATTGGAGGTGCAGCCTTTTTCATGCATGTTTCTGGTCTGTGCTTAGTGTGTTTACCAATGGCGATGACAGGTACTTATGTACGGTATAATTTTGTGATGTCCCTCCATTTATTACATGCCAAAATAAAACATTAGCTCACAGGGCTATATGCTTGGGATTAATCTTTTTATAAAGAATATACAATCTCAACATAACTGGAGCAGATGCAGAGGAGGATAACCTATATAATGAAGGCACTGGGGGGTAACAGTACTTGATGGTCATACTTGGTTATCCAATTTGGGTAAAAAGAGCTTAGGGGGTGATCTAATTACAATGTATAAATATATGAATAAATAGTATTAGAGATCTTTCTTTTTATACCTAGACCTGAAAGGATGACACATGGGCATCCCATACATCTAGAAGGAAGAAGGTTTCCCTACCATCTTAGAAGGGGATTCTTTACTGTAAGAGCTATGAGACTCTAGAACTTTCTGCCATATGAAGTTGTGATGGGCGAGTCATTAAACAAATATATATTATAAGCTGCCATGTCCAGGGTGTACATAGAAATTATTGGGCCCCATAGCAAGAATTTGAATTGGGCCCCCTAACTCCACCCACTACTCACCCCTGGCCCATCCCACCTCCTGCCCTGGCTCCTCCCCTGCCACACCCCATTTGCTGCAAAGGGAACGCCGTAGGAACAAAACCCGTAAAACGGTGGAGGAATTGCTTTTTTTTTCCAATTCCTCTCCATTTGTAATTTTTTTTCCGCTTTCCACTACATTGTATGTCATATTAAATGGTGGCATTGGAAAGTACAACTTGTCCCGCAAAAAATAAGACCTCATACAGCTATGTAAATGGAAATATAAAAAAGTTATAGCTCAAGGAAGATAGGGAAAAAAATGAAAATGCAAACACAAAAAAAACTTCTGGTATCCTCAAGGTTAAAGGGGTTATCTAACCCCTATTATGTGCCCCAAAATGCCCAGGCACCACATGCAGATATGTGGGAAGGGGGTCAACTGAACATAGGAACGGACAGGGACGATTTTAGCTCTTCTGCTTCCTGAGGCAAAAATTTAAATGGCGCCCCCCCCCCCACTAAAAATTAGTATGAAAGCCAAGTAGCCACCAAGACTTTCCTGACAGATCTGGGGTGATACAGATAATGTTGTTATCACCTGCAGTCCTATGTAACACCACAGGTAACACAGTGATAGCGCTCTGAGTACAGATAATGTAGTAGATGTCCCCTGAAGTCCTATGTAACACCAGATAACACTAGTGCTGATAATGTAGTAGTGTTAACTGCAGTCCTATGTACAACCACAGATAACACTAGTGTAGATCATGTGGTAGTGTTACCTGCAGTCCTATGTAAAACCACAGATAACACTAGTGTAGATCATGTGGTAGTGTTACCTTCAGTCCTATGTGTAACCACAGATAACACTAGTGTAGATCATGTGGTAGTGTTACCTGTAGTCCTATGTCTAACCACAGATAACACTAGTGTAGATCATGTGGTAGTGTTATCTGCAGTCATATGTATAATCACAGATAACACTAGTGTAGATCATGTGGTAGTGTTACCTTCAGTCCTATGTGTAACCACAGATAACACTAGTGTAGATCATGTGGTAGTGTTACCTTCAGTCCTATGTGTAACCACAGATAACACTAGTGTAGATCATGTGGTAGTGTTACCTGTAGTCCTATGTCTAACCACAGATAACACTAGTGTAGATCATGTGGTAGTGTTACCTGCAGTCATATGTATAATCACAGATAACACTAGTGTAGATCATGTGGTAGTGTTACCTGCGTCCTTATTGTGCCTCCCTGTGCCTTTTCCACAGGGGAACAGACAGACACACAAGGACAGACAGACACACAGGGACAGGGATACATAGGGACAGGGACAGATAGACACACAGGACAGACAGACATACAAGGACAGACAGACACACAGGGACAGGGATACATAGGGACAGGGACAGATAGACACACAGGACAGACAGACATACAAGGACACACACACACAGGGACAGGGACACAAAGCTAGGCCTCACCAAACTCCAGCCTGGCTCCTCTCCATACAGCAATACAGCTCGTTGCTCCTCAGGCTCCTCCCCCATTGGTCACATGGTCGGATGATGTCAGAAAGGTCCTTTAGACACAGCAACATCTATTCCTGGGCTGCAGGGGTGAGCGGACCTGGGGGGAAGGGGGTTTGGTGCATGAGGGGGGGCGGGTGCTGAGCATAAGAAGGGAACACAAGTGGGCAGGCCGCAGGCTACCTCAATGCCCCAAGTTAGTTAATTATGAATAACCTGGACACAAATGCCTGTTGTGCAGAGTATATGTAGGGGGCGGGGCCTTCCTTGCTCTCCGGGCCCCCCTGTGCTGCGGGCCCCATAGCAGCTGCATGGTCTGCCTATATTGTCAGTACACCACTGGCCATGTCCCATGCTTCATGGTTTATATTCATTGCCTTATTTCTGTTATTGCAGTGAGTTGGTTGTTGAAGTTTGTCTCTGTTAACTCCCTGTAGCCAGGCTCTGTTGTAATCAGCTCTTCCCTTCTTCCTTTGGCAACCATTTGACATAGATGCAGATACTGTCAATATGCTTAGCTGATCGGTGGGGAAAAAAAATAATCTTTTCACCTACTGTTTGTGCATAATTACAAGGATTCAGCCTCAAAATAAACCATGTCTGGATTCTTCATACATATATTTCAGGTGACGTGATTACCTGAGACCTGGTGCAGGAGATCTCATGATTTCATCATGACCACTTGCATCAGGAGGCGCAACTCAGGCCACAGTCCAGAAGAGGTCTGTGGCCTGCATCACAGATGGTAGCAGAGAAAAGGAATCAGCTGAGTATTTTTATTTATATATATGGATGTGCACCTGACTATGGATGTGCTAGTCTAAATTTTCTTGCAGTATGTTTGGAGGGTGGCTCCCTCCTTTAGATTTCGCACTCCCGGCCCATCTGCCCAGGGCTTCTGAGCAAAAAATAAATATAGCTGGTTCCTACACTACCCTGAACATTGTAGGCTTAAGAGAGGCAGTTCTGTTAGTGTTCGTTACCCACCTGCAGAAGCCATCTTGACGTTGGTAGATGGGCCAGCCACACGTTTGATCAAAAATGTACGCAAAGAGCTTCCAATTTTCATGCATGGTAGCACTTTAATCCAAAATAGTCCCTAATCTCTAGTTCTATTGTTTGCATGTGTAATGGTGTGCTGCCATAAATTTTGTTTGATGTCTGCATGCTAGCTTTATGGATGTGCACCTATGACTTTGGATGAACTAGTCTGAAATTTCCTAGGGGGGTGCTATTTCTACTGGGGCATTATGGAAAGTATTAGTACTGAAGGTACTGTGGGGGCATAATTACTATTGATGGCAGTTTGAGAGCACTATTAGGGGGACTATCTGTATGGCACTGTTATTTTTTGTAGTATAGTGTTTCTGGGCATTATGGAGCACAATGGGCATAGTATTGGCCGATGCAGCAGGATAACAATGTTGGGGCACCAGGAGGGGAAGGATGATGGCAAAGTGAGGAAGTGGAAGAACCTACAGTAAGATGTCTGTGTGGTAAAATCTGCAGAGACGAGACGCGTCTGAAAGAAAAAGTCATGGTGGTCTTGGCCAAATGGAGAGGTATGAGGTATCGGACATTGATCCCGGAATATATTCTGATTACCATATTTGCAGTCAGGAAGGAACTTCCTCTGGATGACCACTTTATTAGGTTGGACTTTATTGACCCAGTTAATTTCTATTCATCAACTATTCATAAACAAGACCCTATAGTTTGTGAGAAGATACCTTGCAAGCATTAATCAGTAGAAGCAATATTTTCCAGTAGGCAGCTTTAACAACCAGGTCCCATTTCTGGATGTGACCTGTGATGGCAGCCCTACCTGTGTATCAAGTAGTAATGATGTATTTTTACTTAAATATGAAAATCTTGTTAAATCATTGCCCCATCCTGTTTGCTACATTGACACATTCTGGAGATGCTTTCCCTGCAGATTCTGGAGTATTGAAATTCAACTGTTCAGGTATTAGAGCCATGGCTCTCCCACATTTGTACAACTCTTTACAGGAACCGTTGAGTCAGTGCCTCTCCAAAAAGATACTAAGGTGTTACACTAGTTTAAATGAAATGTGCAACATATACTGACACTTCAATTATTATTTTTTGCTTGAACGTGTTCAGAAGAGATTTGTGGACATTAAATCCACACCTTATATACTTTGAGCTGACATGCTGATAAGATAAAGTTGATGTCTATGGGTTTGCTTACGTTGCACTTCAAACCATGATATGAGTTATTTGCCATGGAACCGAAATGCACCGTACAGATAATGGATTAATCTGGATGTTATAGACATTAATTCAAACATCAAACAGGGTTTGGAAAGAAGAATCATTTTGGTTTTACAGAGTTTCAGAGGGTTTTAGTCAAAGAACTCTATTTACAAATTATCTGCCTGCCCTCCTTTTAAGGTACCCATATGTCTTCTATGTCTGTTGGCCAAATGCTTGTTCGACTGATAGCTATCTTTCCCACCTTCCTCACACACATAGAGGAGAAAGCTCTGCCTGACACCTCTGGGGTGGCTTTTTGCCAGGAGAACAAAAGGATCAGGTCTTAAAATCCAACTCACACAATCTTTCTCTCCCTTCATTTTGTGGAGAGCTTCCCATACACACTATATCGTTGGCCACAATGCCAAAAATGGTGTGCTCGGCCAACCGTACTCTCCATGGCCTTTCACTTTTTGAATATCCGTCCACTTTTCTGTTACGTTTTTCTTCTTTTTGCTTTAATAGTTTAGCATTTTGGTGGTCAAACTTTAATCATTTTAGGACCTCATTTTTCTATAAGGCCATGTCCTATCTTCTGGCACTACTTTGGGTGCATAGTATTTGATTTATATTATACATCTTGACCGAACTGCAAAAAATGTTTTTATACTGTTATTTTTGTATGACCCCTACCCTGCCTATTATGCAGGTCACATTTATGTACCATTTAGATTCTTAGCTTTTCAAACCATGCAAACCTTGCCTTACCATGATTATTGGGTGGAGTGCTTAATATATGTATATATCAAAAGTCTACTGATGATCAAGTACTGATCCCATAACTCAGTGTTTCTCAACTCCAGTCCTCAGGGACCACCTGCCAGTCATGTTTTCAGGATTTCCTTAGTATTGAGCGGGTGATATAATTAGTGTCCATTAATGAGGACTTACCACAGGTATTCATTTTGTGGGATATTCTTAAATCATGAGCCCTGAGGACTGGAGTTGAGGAACTCTGCCATAACTGCTCCAGTGTCCGAGACCAACAGCTAGGGTGAAAATGTTAATAATTCTTTCAATTGTGACCAAATTATTGAAAGTATTATTTAAAAACTATTTATACATTACATGAAGCCTTCTCCTGTGCAACATGCTCTCTCTCAGACATTTGAGGACATAAATGATGTCTGTGTTGAGCATTCCAGTTATTTACTCAACCCTCATGCAGATGAAAAAGGCAATTATATTTATATATGCTTAGTAAATCTTCTGTACATCTCTCAGTAAATATTAGCTCATTTAAATTAGTTTGGATGCATGTCTGTTAGTGGTTTGCATAACCCCTCCCATAGCAGAAGCACTTTGTGAAGCGTAAATAAAATACTGCAGAGGCCGTAGACATTGACTAGTAATTGGAATAATGAAATCCTAGACACTCGGCCATCTTCACGGGTTTTATTGACCACTTGTCCCTTGTGTGCATCAGTCATCATGAATTTAATAATAAAACATTTGATATTTGGAGGCTTATTATACAGTAGAGATATATTAATCAGTAGCAGAAATATCTGCATCTATCCATGTGTTTGCCACAAAAACAATCCCAAAGAGGATTGGCCTAAAGGGAGGGGGGCCGAGGCCACAGGAAGGCAAAGCTCTCCCTCACCTAAAGGGCGTCTGTCAGCAGATTTGTACCTATGAAACTGGCTGACCTTTTGCATCTGCTGAAGGCATCTGTGTTGGTCCCATGTTTATATGTGCCTGCATTGCTGAGAAAATTAAGTTTTCTCTGTACTCTCTGCACTTTGATTGACATGCTTACATTGCCTGGTCCTGTCAATCAAAGTGCAGAGGGCGCAGCAGTTGTAGAGAGAGCAGAGCCTCTAGGTGTAACGGCAATGCCTGTGTTGCTCCTAGAGGCTTATTTGCATATATGAAAACATATTTTTTCTCAGCAATGCGGGCACATATGAACATGGGACCAACACAGATGTCTTCAACTGCCAAGCGCACATGTCAGCCAGTGTCATAAGTACAAATCTGCTGACAGATGCCCTTAAGATCTCATTTTTCCCTTTAGAAGAGTGTCATAGTAAAGGCTCTTTAGTGAGACTATGTGATTTTCAATTGGCCCAAAGTACATTTCGAGTTCTCTTGATTAGATTCTGTTAACATAAATGGGGCCATTAGTTGGGTGATCTCCTCGGAGTACTGAGACAAAATAAATACCCTCCATTTTGTAAAGAAGTAAGATATCTTTTTGACTTTTTCTCTCTTGGTCTCTACTAGAGATGAGCGAATCATTCAAAAAATTATTCGCCGAACATTCGCCGAAGTTTTCCTAAGATTCGTATATTCGACGAATAGATTTGTAGTATTCGCGTACAAAATATACGTTATTATGTGCTATTAGCGAACATTAGCGCACTAATAACAAACGTACATTTAAAAAATGTACGCAGCTTCTTAGAAGACGTACGCATGAGCGTACAAATAGCTTACGAATCCTCAGCGTACTATTGTCTACGCGATTACGTAATACGCAGGCACGTACGACGAGAGGCCCCGGCGTGCACTCCTCAGAGGCAGAGCAAATATTCGAAAATGGCATCCAGATGATCCTCATCATTTAGCTCTGCTGCACAGCTGAAATACATAGTTCAGCTGATGGACCGCCAGGATTACGATTTACGATGGCACACACCACCACCCGAACCAGCATAAAAAGGAGGTGATCCAGCGCCATCGTTTCGACACCTTGCGGACCCCGGGCCAGATCCAGTGTAAATGGTCAGATCTGAAATCGCCCCCAGAGGCAGTATGTATTTTTGAGGTAGAACAAGTAAAGTTCTGTCTATCTGGCTATGGGCATAGTACAATCATCCACAATACTATAAAGTGAATTTGAGGACCCATTGCGGTACCTGTAAAGAAATACACATAATGAGCAACATACAGTACTTGAAAGGTAAAACATTAGTGCAAACAATCCAGTGCAAACAATATAGTGCAAATATATTATATGTATAATGTAAATATTTTTAATATCACCTACCTAGTATGCTCACGGACACGTTTAAGTCTCTTTTCTTCTGACGCTTGTCATGGAACTGGAGCACAGTCCCAAACTCTTGCAATTTGTAATCCACATAGGTAAAATTGTAATCCAAATGGGTAAAAAAATAGCAGCAAAGGTTCCTTAAAAAACCCTCTTTGAAAGGGGCTCCCCAATAACCTGAAAAGGGGGAAAAAAAGGGATGAGGCGCACGTATGCGCAACTTGGTTAAAACTTTTTTTTTGATGGGGGGAGTCCTGACAATCCATGTCCATCTGGGTGAGGACAAACGCAGGGCAACAAAAAAAAAGAAAAACACGCCAACTAGTGCTCACCCTTCAAGTTAAGTCCACGTTGTGGCTCCCATAAAAGCTGCAGGATCCTTAGGCCAGCAGGTCCTCTTCACAGCTACTGGAGCTAAAAGACATGAGAGGCGCCCTCATCCTGCCTCATGAAAGCGACACTGGCTGCGGCAGCAGACCCCCAACGACCTCTCAGGGATGGTCTTGGTAGTGACCGGGCGGTCACACTGGCAAGGGCTGTGGCAACTTGGGCCTTGCCCATTACCTTGTAGTGGCCAGATCATCCCACCGGCATACAAGGTGACAGAATCTCCGGCTGTAAGGGCTCTGGTAACGGTCTTCCGCGAGTGGCGGACTGTGCGGCCTGCACCTGCCATGGCAGTTGGTATTGTACCACCGATGGCTGGTACACAAAACTGTTGGTGGTCATCTGTCCCACATGAAGGATCGGCAGTGGTGGCAAATCTGGTATCAGGGGTTCCAGCTGAGCTTGGGATTTCTCCTCAGATGGCAGAGTCCCATCATTGATCTCATGGGAACACCGAGCCTCTTCTGCGGCCTGGGCCTCCTCAGTCCAGTCTTCTGGGGGCACTGCAGGAGTAGCTGGTCGCTTAAGGAGTTACATCCCAGTAGCAAAGGGGCCTTGGAGGCTCTTCATGGGGGTATACTCCATGTAATCCCCTGCATGGAGATTGTGGCGGACGGGCGGAAGATACGGCCGCTTTACAGAACGGCGGTTTACGTATAATTCTTCCGCTGTCTCCTCATCGCCGATAAAACCTACGTTCCACACTGAACCAAATAATGCTACCCCTTCGGCGCTCCTGATTAGGGTCACCGGACCATGGGTGCTCTAAAACCTGCACAACCCACTCCTCTACCAACTTTTTATATTCCCAGAGGGTCAGGGCGTTCCGGGTGACAGCTTCGGGGACCATTGAATTTTGCCGAAGGGAGTAGTCTGCCTGCCGGGAACTCCTGCCACCTCCGCCGTGCCCGACTTCTTAGGCTGCCGGACATGTTGAGAGACGTAGATCTCCTCCGGTTCCTTCTCCTCATAGGGGTCGGTGCCCCACACCATGCCTCCCCAGTCAGGGCCTCGCTGTGTCGCCATCTTAATTTCGTGAGTTGCCTCGTCTTCCTCTCGCGCTGGAGAAGGGGGCGGAGCTACCAGGGAGGAGTCTGCATCGCAAATGAAATGAATTCGTACGCAACAGCGTATAGAGTAACTTATAAGTAGCAGTAGCATATAATTGATAGGACAAACTACGTAGCGAATGCGTACAAAGTCGAAGCGAATCACCTAATATTCAGATTCGCTTAGCAGCTAAAAATTCCCAAGATTCGATACGAATCAACGAATCGATTCGCTCATCTCTAGTCTCTACTTTCTCAATATGAAGCAGTCTCTGTAGTGGTTAAAAAACATTTGCAACATGACGATTGAGTTGCTCATGTTGTAATCTCTTTGCCAGTAGACAAACTGTGAGTGAGGATACCGTCTGTAAAGCGCTACGGAATATTTCAGGACTATATAAGTGAGTAAAATAAATAAAAGTTCGATCTGGGTGAACTGAATACTTGGGCAAAGGGCAAGATTAAAACTTAATTATCAACATATTCCTGGTTACTCTTCCTGACATAATAAGTGGCGGACACACAGACTACCATTCTGTTAAAGGCGTGCTTTCCTATGGAGGGAAGTGGAGATGAAGTGCTGAAACTCATGTTACAGTAGCCAGAAACATGTAAGCAGTTCCTGTATTTTCCATCAACTGAAAAAAGATCCCGTTTTATTGGAACCAGGGGCATAACTATCATAGCGGCAGGCCATGAGACTGCAATGGGGCCCAGGGCAAGAGGGGGTGCAGTTGGGATCATCCCCTCCTCTATTGGGGGTGAAAACTTGGTCAGGACTCTACCCTCTAAAGCAGGTATGCTCAACCTGTGGCGCTCCAGCTGTTGTAAAACTACAACTCCCACCATGCCCTTCTGTACAATGATAGTTGTAGGCTGTCCGGGAATTATGAGAGTTGTAGTTCTGCAACAGCTGGAGGGCTGCAGATTGAGCATGCCAGCTCTAAAGGAACAACTTATAGAAAATGAGGCAGTGGAAAAAAATGAATTGAAAAGGGTTTTAGTGGAAACCCTTCTGTCCTGTGTGGAGGGCCTGGTTTGATCCTTCCTATGGGGCCCTTACTCCTCTATGTACGCCACTGATTGGAACCGATGGCGCGCTCCATAATAGGGTACATGAAAATAGGTATTCTAAATTGAACAACCTAATCAACCCCATCCACCCACAATTTGTAGCGCATATAAGTACAATCAGGTATAAACCACAGTTTTTACAGATAAAATACTAAAACATTTCAGCTTTAAAAACTTGGGCAATTAATGCAGTGTAAAACTGCAGCAATTGCGGTGAAAAAAAACATGTTTCTACTATGCCTAGCCTACCCAGCTTTTACAAAAGGCAAAGCAGTATCCCAACCATCTTACCAACAATTACTAATTTGCCAAGGTTGAAACAAGTAATTTTTCCTGGGCAGAGTCGTGACCAGTCTGACATTTAGAGGCCTTCCATGTACACTATTTTATCACCATGGCAAATCAAGTTATTCAAGAGGGCCTCCCATCATTAGGATAAGTTCAGGAACAGATACTTTTATGTGATGATTCCTTTGAGATCCAATGTAAATATCCATGGGCTGGGGCTGTATAGTATACCCTATGGTCGGTTCTGGAATTACCACCCAAAACCCAGAAACCGCTTCTTCCCTTACACAGATTGGCACAAGAGGCTTGGAGAGAATCCAAAAAAATAAATCAATTTACAGATATAATATCTGAGATGCCACTATGGTACAATCAATCCCTTCATCACGTACAGGCTGTTATAGGTGTGGAGAGATGGAGGGAGGCTGGAGTGCACAGCGTGGGAGATGTATATGACCAAAATATATTCATGTCATTTGCAAACTTGACACAAAAATTTGACATACCCAGGTCCATGTTCTTTTCATATCTTCAGCTTAGATCTGCTCTACAAGCCACATAACCTGACCCAAATACTACATTTTCCCAATATCCACTCATAGGAGTTGTCAAAACCCAAGGACCGAAAGGTTTAATCTCGGCCATTTATTCACACCTACTGAAGGCACGAACTCTTGCTACGCCACTGAAGGTTATTGGGAAATGGAAAAAACAAATACCCACACTCACAGAAGAATCTGTATCAGATTTATTAGAATTGTATCTACAGGTATCACCAGCAATTAATAACAAACTAATTCAGTTATATATCATTCATCAAACATATCTCACTCCAACTAGACTATATAGAATGGGCAGAGCGTCTTCTACGGCATGCCCAAGATGTGGGAATCTGGAGGCAGACTTTTGGCATATGATATGGGAATGCAATCCAATTGCTGTCTTTTGGAAGAAGGTAACAGACTTCTGATCAACCTTGCTCTAAAGTCGTGTAGCATGCACTCCTGATATATGCCTCCTTGGTCTACTGGATGAAAACAGATGGGATCATTACAGGTCTATTTTACTGCGGGAATCATTATTCCTAGCACGAAAATGTATCGCTTTGAGATGGCACAGCCCAAATGTGCCAACTTTAAGCATGTGGAAAACACAAATCAACCAAATTTTACCATATGTATCAGTAGTATATAAACATCGCAATAGACCACAAAAGTTCGAAGCAGTTTGGGGCGCATGGTGTAGATCGCCTCTTACAGTATACTCTGTTCCAAGAATGTGTCAGGTGTTATCCAATTTGCAGAATTCTTCAACTTAATCAGCTGATTCTATATGCACTTATTTACAATTTGTAATTGTAATTTCTGTACAATACCAGTGTGCATAACAATGCAATTCTGACTTACTAATTCTCTAGATTAGTGTATTTATGTACCAAATGCAATCTATGTATGTTATGATTGTTCGCAATATGCTTACTTTGCTTTAATTCCACTCAATTTTAAAAATCTCTGCTTGTCAGTAAGTAGAAACGTCCATGGTTTTTGTTTGGAAGCTATGTTGAAGCCTACAATCACAATGCAGTGTCCCTACATGACCAAATGTTAATGTTAAAGAACATAGTTGTACTATGAAGGGCTCTGCTGCTACATTTAACTCTCGCTCCTGATCATTTTGCTTTGTGAATATTGTTGTAAAACACATACAGCAGTATGAAAACTGAAATTTCACAAGGACATTCAGGAAAATTAGCGTCAACTATTTTTTTCTTTACACATTACAAGGTTGAGGCTGTTTTATTTATTTTGTACCCTTTATGTCACTCAGACGTGACAGACTATAAATTACATAAAAAATAAAGGGAAAATATCACGCTGCTTAGTTGCCACTTCTGTTCTTTAAGTCGTAGCGCTGTGTACAAATGAATCGGAAGTTTTGGAGATTCTATTCAGCCAGTGTGCAAAATAGCATCTGCCATTTTAAATATCAAAGTCAGTACGCTAGAGAGAACAGCAGGGCAGAGAATATGAAGACTTAGACATGACCCTGGGTGTGGCTTTAGCCTGTGGGCTTGCCCATAATGCCTTGCAGTAAGGCTCACAGGTAATCAGAAGGGAGAATATAGATATGTGTCATAAGGTCCCAAGCAGAGACACTGTGACACACAATGCAGCAAGTTTAGCATCTTAAAGGGACATTATTAGGACCTGGGAAAATACATTTAGTTAGATAGATTTAAATACTTGAGAGAAATTCAGGTTTTAGCACTAGGGACAGTACATGGTCAGTTAGTGTGCTGTGTCTGTTAAGCTACATGTAAACATGTATTTTCTGGCCTAGTGGATGCCGCAATTTCTTTGTAGAAATGCCTATTCTTGTTTACAAAATGGACCAGAATAGAACATGTGTTGAAATTTGCGGAGCAGCTGCACGCATGACATCCATGTGCTGTCCACATTTTTGCATCCCTACAAAAATTAATTGGTCCACGTGTGATCTGTAAATAATGTGGATCGGACGAGGCCTGAAAATATGGTTGTGTGTATGAGGCCTTACAGTGCTTAACTATGCATATAGTGCATACAAACTGTGGTTCACTACACATGCATATTTAAAGCTACACTAGTACTTAGTAGATATATATACACACACACACACGTACACACACAGTGGCACAAAAAGTTTGGCACCCCTGGTCAAAATTACTGTTACTGTGAACAGTTAAGCAAGTTGATGATGGAATGATCTCCAAAAGGCAGAAAGTTAAAGATGAAGCACATTTTTCAACATTTTAAGCAATAGCAGTGTATTATTTTGGTTTTGTACCATTTTAGAGTGAAAAAGGAAAGGAGTACCTTGCAAAAGTATGGGAACCTAAGTAGATTTCAGCACTCAGATAACTTTGACCAAGGTCTCAGACCTTAAATAGCATGTTAGGGTTAAGGCTTATTCACAATCATCATTAGAAAAGGCCAGATGATGAAAATTTGAAAGCTTTATAACCAGACTCCTCTGACCTTGTCCCACAAAATAGCAGCCATGGGTTCTTCTAACCAGCTGCCTAACACTCTGAAAATGTTTGAAACCCACAAAGCAGGAGAAAACTATAAGAAGATAGCAAGGCATTTTCAGGTTGCAGTTTCCTCAGTTCGAAATGTTATTAAATGCCAGTTAAGAGGAACAGTGCAGGTCAAGGGAAGGTCTGGAAAACAGCTGCTTGTAGAATTGCTAGAAAGGCAAATCAGAACCACTGCTTGACTGCAAAATACCTTCAGGAAGATTTAACAGACTCTGGAGTTTTGGTACATTGCTCTACTGTTAAGTGACACCTGCACAAATATGGCATTAATGGAAGCATCATCAGAGGAAAACCTCTCCTGCGTCATCACCACAGAATCCATAGGCTGAAGTTTTCAAATAAACATCTAAACAAGCCTAATGCATTTTGGAAACAAGTCCTGTCGACCATTGAGGTTAAATAGGACTCATTGGCCACAATGGGCACAGAAATTCATGAAAAGAACACCTCTCCAACCATTAAGCATGGGGGTGGATAAATCATGTTTTGGGGTTATGTTGCAGCCAATGGCACGGAGAACATTTGATAGGTAGAGGGAAGAATGGATTCAATAAAACTCCACAAATCTTGGAAACAAACATAACACCGAATGTAAAAAAAAAGGTGAAGTTGAAAAGAGTAGGGCTTCTACAAATAATGATCCTTAATACACCTCAAAATTCACAACAGACTACCTCAAAAGGTGCAGGCTAAAGGTTTTATAACAGCCCTCACAGTCCCCTCATCTAAACATTATTGAAAATCTGTGGATAGACCTCAAAAGAGCATTGTATGCAAGATAGCCCAGGAATCTCACATAACTGGAGATTTTTGCAAGAAAGCATGCATGAAAATCCCTCACACAAGAATTAAAAGACTCTTGGCTGGCTAGAAAAAGCGTTTACAAGCTGTAATACTTGCCAAAGGGGGTGCTACTAGGTACTAATCATGCTGGGTGCCCAAAGATTTTCTTCTGGCCCTTTTCCTTTCATCTTTAGCTTTATGCCTTTTGGAGATCATTTCATCTAATATATAAAGCTGAGTGTATGTATGTATGTATGTATGTATGTATGTGTGTATGTCCACTAAAGGAATCCACACCGTCGCAGCTACAATCACGAAATTTGGCACACAGGTACATCAGGTGTCCGGGAAGGTTTTAGACTGGGTCTCAGCTCACTAGGACGTACCATTCCAGAGATACTCCCCAAAATGCATTAGCCAATAGAAGCCTGGCCACATGACCCTTATCAGCCAATAGAGGCTTGTAGGCCATTAGTCTCCACACACACCCACACACACACACACAGTTTCACACCAGGTTTCCATAACAATCCAGCCACTTTTCTTCACTGCTGTAGGTCAGCTTTAAAGGGGCAGAGTGCTGTGAATGACACTGTTAAAGGGGTATTCCAGTTACCATAAATATAACTTATGTTTTAGACTAATTCATCATCAATCACTACCTAATATAATGTAAATTTCACATATTTACAGTTCAGTAGTAATAAAAGATGTTTTCTTCCACTGCTACCGACTCTGTTTCCTCATAAATTACCATAGCATCGACCTATAATTCAGGCCACCCTCAAAAGAAGGACTTAAAACCCCGCCCCCAGGTCCAGCCAAGCCACGGGCCTGATTAAGCCACGCCCCCCCCACTCCGCAGCCGACAGGGATTGAAAAAATGAAGGTAAAAATCACCTTCTGTCAGCTGCAGCTGACATTCTCCCTGCAGCTCATGCTCAGACTGAAGTGCTGCTGTTTGAGATTGAGCTGTTCAAAAGGACATCCCTGTATCCATTCAGGCCCTGTGCCGGATAGAGGACAGGGAGTCTGAAAGCCGAACTGTCCGGCCTAAAACTGGACCTCTGGCCACCCTAGGGGCAGGCTGCTGTTAGGGTGGCCAGATGTCTGGTTTTACGCCGGAAAGACCGGTTTTCTGGCCCCGTCCTCCATCCGGCGCAGTGCCTGGATGGACGTAGGGATGTCTACCCTTTCAATAGCTCATGCTCAGACAGCAGCATTGTGCTGTCTGAGTGTGAGCTGCAGCAACTGACTGAGGCTTCTCTCACCCCTAGTCAGGCACTAGAGGCCTGTGGCTGACTGACGGGGAGAAAAGCACCGGGCTATCCCTAGCTCACCTTTAGGTCAGGAACTTCTTTTCCTCCTTGTCTTCACGGAGCCAGGGTGTAAGGTTTCATGTTTAGAGGTGTGGCTTCACGGGGACCGGGAGCGTGGCTTCATGTTTGGGGGGTGTGGCCGTTGAGGTCCAGCTTTCTGGGGTGAAGCCAGTGGCTACCCTAGCTGCTGTGGAGGTCACAGTTAAAGGGGAGGGTGCTGTGAATGTTACTTTTAAAGGGGCAGGCTGCTGTGGAGGTCACTGTTAAGGGAGGAAGGGGGCTGTGGACGCCATTATTAAAGGGGCAGCTGGGGTACTGTGAGGTCACTGTTAAAGGACCGGGGCACTGTGGCAGTCATTGTTAAAGAGCCAGTTGATGTAGAGGTCTCTGTTAAGGGGGCCGAGAATGGTGGATATCACAGTTAAGGGGACTGTAACCTATGGTCAGTGTTAAGAGGTGGGTGGGGTGCTGTGGAACTCACAGTTACAGGGGCAGTCTGCTGTGAAGGTCAAAGTTAAGGGGGTGGGCTACTGTGGAGGTCCCATTTTAAGGAGACGGGGCACTGTGGGGGGGGGTTAGTGTTAAGGGGTGGGGGGCTGTGGAGGTCACTGTTATGGTGGATACTGTCAATATCTTTTAAAGACACACATCAAAATTAAATGAAATAAATGAAATATAGCCATGCAAAGCCAGGTCCTTCAGCTATATATATAGTGGGGAAAAAAGGACTTAGTCAGCCATGAATTGTGCAAGTTCTCCCACTTAAAAAGAGACTTGTAATTGACATCATAGGTAGACCTCAACTATTAGAGACAAAATGAGAAAACAAATCCAGAGAATCACATTGTCTGATTTTTAAAGAATTTATTTGCAAATTATGGCGGAAAATAAGTATTTGGTCAATAACAAAAGTTCATCTCAATACTTTGTTATATATCATTTTTTGGCAATGACAGAGGTCAAACGTTTTCTGTAAGCCTTCACAAGGTTGGCACACACTGTTGCTGGTATGTTGGTCCATTCCTCCATGCAGATCTCCTCTAGAGTAGTGATGTTTTGGGGCGGTCGCTGGGCAACACGGACTTTCAACTCCCTCCAAAGGTTTTCTATGGGGTTGAGATCTGGAGACTGGCTAGGCCACTCCAGGACCTTGAAATGCTTCTTACAAAGCCACTCCTTTGTTGCCTTGGCGGTGTGCTTGAGATCATTGTCATGCTGAAAGACCCAGCCACGTTTCATCTTCAATGCCCTTGCTGATGGAAGGAGGTTTGCACTCAAAATCTCACAATACATGGCCCCATTCATTCTTTCATGTACACATATCAGTAGTCCTGGTCCCTTTGCAGAGAAACAGCCCCAAAGCATGATGTTGCCCCCCCATGCTTCACAGTATGTATGGTGTTCTTTGGATGCAACTCAGCATTCACTCTCCTCTAAACACGACGAGTTGGGTTTCGACCAGTTCTACTTTGGTTTCATCTGACTATATGACATTCTTCCAATACTTTTCTGGAACATCCAAATGCTCTCTAGCAAACTTCAGACGGGCCCGGATATGTACTGGCTTAAGCAGGGGGACATGTCTGGCACTGCAGGATCTGAGTCCTTGGTGGCGTAGTGTGTTACTGACGGTAGCCTTTGTTACGTTGGTCCCAGCTTTCTGCAGGTCATTCACTAGGTCCCCCCTGTCTGGTTCTGGGATTTTTGCTCACAGTTCTTGTGATCATTTTGACCCCACGGGGTGAGATCTTGCATGGATCCCCTGATCGAGGGAGATTATCAGTGGTCTTGTCTTCCATTTTTTAATTATTGCTCCCACAGTTGATTTCTTCACACCAAGCTGCTTGCCTATTGAAGATACAGTCCTCCCAGCCTGGTGCAGGTCTACAATTTTGTTTCTGTTTGTTTCCTTTGACAGCTCTTTGGTTTTCACCATAGTGGAGTTTGGAGTGTGACTGTTTGAGGTTGTGGCCGGGTATCTTTTATACTGATAGCAAGTTTGAACAGGTGCCATTACTACAGGTAATTAGTGGAGGACAGAGGAGCCTCTTAAAGAAGAAGTTACAGGTCTGTGAGAGCCAGAAATCTTGCTTGTTTGTAGGTGACCAAATACTTATTTTCCACCATCATTTGCAAATAAATTCTTTAAAAATCAGACAATGTGATTTTCTGGATTTATTTTCTCATTTTGTCTCTCATAGTCGAGGTCTACCTATGATGTCACTTACAGGCCTCTCATCTTTTTAAGGGGGAAGAACCACAATTGGTGGCTGACTAAATACTTTTTTTTCCCCCACTGTATATATAAACGAATTTCTCTCTGTCTGTTGTCTATCTATATGTTCTTTATGCACGACTGGACCAATCTTCACCAAATTTGGCAAATAGGTACATTAGGCATCCATGAAGCATTGAGACCGAGTCTCAGCTCTCTACGATGTACTGTTTCTGAGCTATTCCAAAAAAAAGTATTAGCCAATATGAGCTATTAGCTTCACTCACATTCTAACTGCCATTCACACAGTCTCATGACCCTTATTACCCAATAGAAGCTCACAGGCCCTTCAGTCTTGACATACATAGTTACAACAGCAACTCAACCATTTTTCTTCACTGTTAGAGGTCACTGTTAAGGGGATGTGCTGTGGAGGTCACTGTTAAGGGGTGAGGTGCTATGGATGTCACATTTTAAAGGGGAAAGGTGCTGTGGAAGTCTTATATTAAGGAGACAGGGTGCTGTGGAGGTCTTATATTAAGGGGGCGTGGTGCAGTGGAGGGGGGGGTGTCACTCTTAAAGGGAAGGAGCCCTGTGCAGGTCAATGTTAAGGAGGTGGGCCGCTGTGCAGGGCAGTGTGGGGGTTACTGTTAAGGGGGCAGGCCTCTGTGCAGAGCACTGTGGGGGGGTCACTGTTAAGTGGTCGGGCTGCTGTAGAGGTCACTATTAAAGGGGTGGGGCACTCTGGAGATCACTGTTATGGGGAACACTGTAATCTCCTGTAATCCTATATCTACTGGCTGATGATGTTTTAAGTATCATAGTTGCACTGTACACAAATTGCACATTGTTTCCCAAAAACAAATTTTGTTCAACCAATTACTACAATCATTTAACCCCTCAGATACCAAAGTTTTTTTTTTCATTTTTGCGTTTGCATTATTCTTCCCTGTTTTCCCAGAGCCATAACTTTTTTATTTTTCCATTCACATAGCCGTATGAGGGCTTGTTTTTTGTGGGATAAGTTGTACTTTTTAATGCCACCATTTAATATGGGATACAATGTAGTGGGAAGTGAAAAAAAAATTCCAAATGGGGTGAAATTGGACAAAATTACTCAATTAAGCCAGTTTTAGGGGGTTTATCCCTATGGCATTCTCTACGTGAAAACACTGACCTGTGTCCTTCATTCTGTGGGTCAGTACAATTACAACGATACCACATATGTGTAGGTTTTTTGTGTCTTAATACTGAAAAAATAAAAACTTGTGTGGGGGCGCATTTATAGCCCCACTAGAAAGCTACAAAATACAGTATTCAAATTGAGGATACTGTATTCCCATTTAATGACAGCATAAGTTGATTTTGCAGATATCCTATGTTGCCTCCTGCATGCACTACTTTTTTATAGTGTGGACAGTCAGATGCAGATCATGGACCCCATTCAAGTGAATGGGTCCACGATCCGGACCCACGGTCAGTGCCCGTGGATTGCAGACGGCAATTCAGTGCATTCCTTCTGCTCCTCCTCATACTGTCTTCACTCCCCCCTCCTAGTAGAACATCTTTTTCCTTAACTAGAGATATCACTCTGTATGGTATGGAAGGTACTCATGCCAGTCTTCCTGCTTATGAGTTGAGTGAGAACAGTCAGAGTTTGGACTGCCATGAGGAGGAGGTTCAGGCAGAGGTGGAGGACCTAATAAATGCTTTGCTGTGTTGGTCGTGGTGGCATTGGCCCTTGTTGCAAATACAGAGAAGGGATTCATGAGGGGGAGACAGAAGCCCACAGCATATAGTTTGAGGAAAGTGGTGGGGAGGATGAGGACTATGATGATGATTGTGTGTTCGTCAGGTGGGGGACCAAATCAGGGCGATGATGAGATGGTGATGTCATAGAAGGGTGCTGGCAGCAATAAAGAGTAGAGACAACATATGGCCCAACCATCCCCCCAAAAAAGTGCCAGGGCCAGGTGGTGCAGCTAATTCTGTTCATACAGGCTCAAAATGTGTCAGACTTAGGACAAGCTTGGCTGCAGGTGGCTCTGTGTGGTTTTCTCCCTATGGGAAGTATTCTCCACAGTGCCCGCAGACAAAAACACAGTGGTGTGTACGCTCTGTAGGATGAAAATATGCCATGGACATTAAAACACAAATGTAGGCAACCCAGTCACAAAATCCAGTGGAAAAATCAAACTGACCAGCTATCGGAACAAGACTGCCCTCCAACCACAGCGCAGTAGAATGTCGATCAACAGCTACTCTTCTGCTCCATCATTAAGCATCATTACATAATGTGTGAGCAGCAAACAATATGTGCCCATTAATCCGTTTGTGTGTAAACTGAACGACCACCTGGCCAAGTTGGTGGTGGTGCAATCACTGGCATAAAGCCTAGTGGATTCAACTGCCTTTATGAAAAGTATGGTGTGCATTCAGCTCAGTGGAAGATACCTAGCTGATATTATTTATATATTAAAAAAAAAAAAAAAAAAGAATGCATGCCTTGAAGTCTCACGTGGCGGTGAACATGGACCGTTCCTTAGAATTGTCATTGTGTGGCAAAGTGCATGCCACTATTGACAACTGAGCAGCTGTTATGGGCAGGCACATTACATGTATTTCCCAGCCTACTGGGTCAATGTTCTGCACAGCCGTGGTGACACTGCACCATAACAACGAGGCCACATCCTATTGATACTTCCACATTTGCGTCTGTCTGTTGGGGTTGGCAGGATGTCCATTGAGGAGTAGGTAGATGAGTGCCTGGTGTTGGAAGACTGAGGGCAGAGCATTGCTTCTACCCCACCTCCCTCCTTTCATATGTGTAAACTGAAGCATTGCCATACTGTCTTACATTTGATGAACCTGGAAGAGAAAAGCGACACAGCGGATCTGTTGCAAATCTGCATCAAGCAGCAAATTTCCCCACTAGAGGTCTCTCCACCAACTCCAATATGTGGTCAGTGGTAAAAACATTGAGACTGCACTGCAATTGGGGGATATAGCACATGCTACCTGCATGGTGCACATGATAAATTTGGCGGTGCAGCTCTGAAAATGTATTAAGGCTTGCAGATCAAGTGGTACAAAGGCAGATCTCTCTACCAATGCAATATTCCAACTCATTGGAATTCCACCTTGTAAATACTGGACCATCTGTACAAGCAGCAGTGGCAGCTCATCAGGGACATGTATTGCGTACTCATGCTCTTCAAAAAGGCCATCAGATTTGTGAGAAGGGACACCAGCAACATCAATGACGTATGAAAATTAGAACAAATGTTCATGCTGAAGCTACAAGGTATGGTGGAAGAACAGCTTCCAGCACCCCTCTCTGTAGTCATTGGAGACCCACATACAAAGTTGCATGGAGAAATGCAGTGTGGGGTAAGTCCTTGGACACGCTGGCAGGCTGCATGCACAGTTGCTTACGTGCTAACAACATTGTTAGGATCAAGCAAAGGGATAAACTACTAGTTAGCCATGCTATTAGACTCTTGCTAGCATAGCAAAAAGGGGGCAATGTTTTCTCAGTTTAAAAGTGTTACACCAACTGATATGCACAACCTGAACAACCAGGTTCAGTATTCGGTGCAAATTCACACTGAAGCAGAAAAAAATTGTCCTTCACAAGCATAGAAAACATTTGTGCAAATGAAGTCAGACATGGATCCATGAGAATTTTCATACAACTGTGGCTGATGCCACTGCTGACAGTGATCATTTTTCATTGTCTCAATGATATTACTGCTGCTGTCTGACCATCATGTTCCATGCTGTATCGCTGCTGCTTTCCCCTACTGAAACTGCCACCACTACACAGCCATACATCCCCTGCTTTATCCATCATGTTCCATACTGTGCTGCTAATACTCACCATAAACAGCAGCATATCTCCTGTTTCCATACTGTACAGCTGCTGCTCCTGAAAAAAGACTGAGTTTTTTCCCAATACCACAGTGTGTGACTGTGCATGCATTTGTCTCCATTAAGGCAGAATTTTTGTATTGTTCAGATCAAGCCACTGCTTTTTCCAATATTACCGTGTGTACAAATACAGGCAGGCATCGGTCTCCATCAATTTTTGTACTGCTTGTTCAGAACAAGTTATTGCTTCTTCCAATACTACGGTTTGTGTATAAAGTGTCCAGTATCTGGACCCTAATAAGGGATAATCTTTGAAAGGGTTTTTTTTTTTTTTTGAAATTTTAAAAAGTATAACAAATCTGTTAACCACAAGATCCATAGCCATATATCTCATTGTCACTCATGCTAATACAATAAAAAGCTTGAAAGCAGTTAGATGTATTTAGGAGTCCCCAGAAGGTGATGCATAACTTTTAAGGGCAGTCTGAGCATTTTCAATTTAGGTTTAAAGGGGTTGTCCCTTCTTGCAAACTTGCTCATTTTGTTCCTTCTAGCATAATAAACGTACCCTATGTATGATATGGCTTCCTTCACTGCCTTTCTATTTCTTCTTTCCTTTTGTTTATTGCTCATTGTCAGCGGTTACAGCCACTGCTGCACTACTGTAGCAGCGGTCACACTTGCAGAGTCTAAGGTTCCTCGATGGGCTGTGGTGGCGCACATGCACACTATCTCCCATTCCAGCCACCTCTCTGCTGCTCCATAGAAACCAATTAAAGGGAGTCTTTCACTGTTTCAGCCATTTTCCTGCAGAATAAAAGTGCTTTTCCTGGACATAGAATACAGACACAAAGTGCACACAGCAGGGGCGGATTGGCCATAGACCTTACAGGGAAATTTCCCGGTGGGCCAATGCCCAGGGGGCCGCCTGAACCCTCCTCACAGCCGATCAGTGGAAGTTTTGAGAGATGTATTTAGTACTGTTGGCAGTATTTTGTGATGGACTGTGGTATTTGGCTATGTTGGGGTGGTATAATGTGCCACAATATGGTATTGCTGGCCCTGCCTTCCATCAGTTTGGACCCGACTACAAAACTTTTAGTATTTTTTCCAGGGCCACTTTAAGTTCCCAGTCCGCCCCTGACACACAGGTATGTCTGGGATGTGTCTGCAATCTTCTGTGGGGCAGTGCTCTTCGTTATATTGGTGTAAAACAGGTGAAAGGCTCCCTTTAAACAACTCCTGGGCATCTTGGAGCAACCTAGAGGTTGTGAAGACCCGGTTGGAGTACCACGCCAGCGACCCTGATAAAAAAAATAGCTAGCAGCTGTATGAGGAGCACACCCATACAGGCAAGCACTGCAATGACATCAATGCACTGTTTGCATATACCGACAATCAAATCATTGGTAACCACCCCAGGAGATTCAGGAAGCAGGGGACTGGAGAAAGGTTAATTGACAGCTCAGATGGGACAACCTCTAAGATATTCACACTCAAATTGGATATTCTGACCATTTTAGAATTGAGCACAAAACGAATTAAGAAATTTGCTCATCTCTAGTGTTTATCAAGAGATAAAAAGACAGCTTCACGTGTCTAAATTTATTTTTCTGCACACCTTAAACACTTACATTCCCCTAAAACAGGGGTGCACAACGTTTTCTGGGTGGTGGCCACATTTCCGACTGAACCAATGTCAAGGGCCGAAAAAAAAATTTAAAGGGGTATTAACAACTGAAATACTGTATTTATGGCACATTTAACACACAGTATATACCATTAATGTCTACTTACAGTTCCAGGAGTCCCATCTAATGGGAGAAATACATGAAAAATGCATGTGAGCAGCCACAAGACTTAGACATGCATGTCTGTTACCAGATGGTTGGGGGCCGCACAGAATGGTATCAAGGGCCGCATGTGGCCCCCGGGCCGCAGGTTGTGCACCCCTGCCTTAAAATGTTCATATTTCTTTTGACCTATGAATAGATGTTTTGCAGACTCACACTCATTCGCACTGTACTTTGTAGTGGATATTACCACATACTTTAGTGAAAATTTGCAACAAATGTTCCATTTGTGAGCACGGTCAAAGTATTTTAATGCACCAATATTTTTTAGAGTCACTACTTTCCCACGATTTCATTTAATAGAGGATTGTGTAAATAGCAAATGTAACAAATAAGCCAGAATCCACGTTGAAAAAAAGCTGTAAAGTCATGGCCACTAGGAGTCCCACTTCCATCTAATTTGCAGTACACCACTTATTGTCAGGAAAGAGCTGTCTTTAGTAACAGACGGCAGAGGGAAAGTGGGGGCATATCAGAGCTAGTGGAGAGCCTGAGCATGATAAAAGAACTGCTTCTACACAGCTTTTGAATTCACAGAAGCCTGCTTTTTTGTGTGATCCCCCCCATCCTTATCTGTTCTGTGAGCTCTGCAGCTGAAAAAAAAAACAGTGGGAAATAAGGCAAACCGCGTCACAGCAGTACAGTACTGGCATATTTCACACCCTTGCTGACCCAGATGTCCCTTGCTTCTGAGTGAAATGCATCTAGCCGTGCAGCTGAAACTGGGAATAATATAGCTAAAAGACATTAGGAAAGCACAAAAAACCTGCTCCTTCACATTTATGACTGTACAAAGAAGCACAGCCATTATGCAAACTTTTCTTTTAGTCAGGTACGCTTTAAGGTTATAGATGCTTACTAGAATATAGTCTGTATTAGAGTACAACCCAATGTGATTTAGAGATCTCAGAAATACATGCTCTTACACTTCCGACTGGAAGGCCAAGTAGGTTTGCAGTTGCTGGAGACATGCAGTGAATATAATGAAGTCCTCACACAGGCTGCTAACAGCTATTGAAGCATCCTACTAGCAGAATTACAGATTTCTAGGCAAATTTTAAATCCTGCTTGGTTTCAGAGGGCTGCGCACATGTCAATAAAAGCATAAAAAGGTGCTGCCTCAGCTGCTTAAAAACAGTGGAGGCTGAGAATCCTATCTCACAGCAGTGAATGGCAATAAGCCTGGGAAATGTCAGATTTGCCTGCTTCACTATGCCAGCACCTTTTAAGAAAAAAAATTGATTGCTTTCCTGATGAAATTGGTTTATAAAAAGCAAACACACATGCAAAAAAAAAAACCTAAACTTTTTATTCAGTTCTCAAAATAAAAAGGAACATTTTCCACTGCCTTAGTGAGCTGATTAATTCCATTACAAAAAAAGAAAGACAAATAACACACAAAGCAGCTCAAAACATTGGGAAATGCTGTGAATGTACAGACCGCAAACTTCTGCAATTACACACTGTCAAAAAAGAGAAGAGTAAGAAAGCACAATATTAATTTAAATGAAAAATAAAGCAAAGCTTTGTAGTTGGCCAGATTTCCCCAGGGGCCAGAGAGTCAATGCTTATCAGAGCTTCTCAGAAGAGACAATTTTGATTAATATCAGGACCATCTGACTCAGTCTATTAAACCCCGAAGGAAAGTCTTCAGATAGAAAAGATAGGTCTTTGATTAATAATTCCTCCATATTGTCATTCCAAGCATTTGCAAACTGTATGGCACATCTCCCCTCTGCAAGCAGAGGCTCGCTGAGAAGGCAAAAAGCCCCTGGTCTTCACAAGAGGAATAGGAGCCCCAGATCAGCAGAGATTAGGGAACCTTTAAGTGTGTTAAATGGGGATGTGGGTGGGCATCCAACTGCTCAGCAGCAACCAATTACTTCCATGGATGCTAATTAAGTCCTGGTAAAATGTAATTAGCCTTTCGTGTAAATTAGCACAAGAGAAGATTCAAGAAGGCAAGTATGAGAGTTATAATTAGATAAACATATTTACAATAGTCGCAGGCTAATGTACAAATGTCACACTGGAAGTGCTCCTGTAACTTATCTGCAGTAGTATCGTGCTTAGACATGTGATCTGCAACCTAAGTGCCACCAAGAGCTGACGCATAGGACGGGAGGGATAGAGCTAACCATTGCGGAAGTGTGGCTACGGAGAATATGCATTTGTGATGGTTTTTTTTTCTGACAGAATAGGACTTTTTGGAAAGAACGCACAAAATTAGGCTGCTTGAGAGGCCAGTTTCCGGATATTCATGATAAGACGTCTAGAGTATTCTTTGTAATCCACTGGTTTCACATCCATGGCTGTTGCCTTGATGCGGGATTCATCCTAAGGAAGAAATAAAGACACAAACGTTAGCTCTGGAGCAACAACAACAAATTAAAATATTTTCAGCCCCCAGATGGTAAAATGATAACTACTAAAGGGGTTGGTCCCTGGCATACTAGGTCAGCCAATCTATCACTGAGCGTGGTGACAACTGCATGGTGGGCGGTCAGGTTGCAGAGGCAACAGCCCAACAAATATCATGCACAGGTCCTATTCTAAATAATGGGACTTGTGCAAAAGCTTGTCTTAGCAACATGAATGTCCTCTAGGGGCGGACTGGCCATAGACCCAACAGGGAAATTTCCTAGTGGGCCAATGCCCAGGGGGCCATCCAAGTACATAATGAGCTCTTAGGGGCAATTAGTGCTGTAAGAATCAGGTACTCATGTACCTAGCCAGAGATCGCACATGCCCTCCTGAATTTAACTGCTGTTGCCCACACCTCACCCCCTAAGCCCCCTGCTTCAAAGACAACTGGAGGAGGAGGAGAACAGAAGATGGTAGCTATTAATGGCCACCACAGAGGCACAGCTTTTGAGGCAGTACATTTTACTGCTGTTTTTTGGTTCTGCTGGGAAGGTATTTTGCACCGAGGTATTCTTGACCGCCTACTTGTGCTGCCCCGCCTTCTGTTAATTTGGACCTGCCTACAAAATGGCCCACCCCTTTTTTCCAGGGCTACTTAAAGTTCCCAGTCCGCCCCTGATGTCCAGTGTGCAGTTGCATTTCTCCGTACCAGATATCAAACCAGGAAAACGGAGCGTTATTTTAAAGGGGTTGGCCAGTTTGTGAAATGCATTGCAAACAGGTCCTAATCTATTTATTGTGATATAGCTCTGTATGTCACACAACTTACGAGAAGACCCCCAGGTCTACAACTGCATGCTGTGCAAACTATCATGACTCATTTCCCGCCGTGTCTATAGGACACAATATCTAGGCAATGACGTGATTCATCCACATCACCGCAGTCCGAGCTGCCTCTGGGAGGATGGTCGTCTGTGCTTGAGTAGAACAGTTCAACTACTGCCCAGTACATGTGCAGAACAGAGTCCATCCAGGGGTAGCTTGCAGAACTGATATGGGAAAAATCATGTCTCCGTCACCATATTCCACCCTATGGACACGGTGGACAAGGGACGAGTGATGATAATTTACACAGCATGCAGATGCAGACCTGGTGCCATGGTGTTACTGTGTGACAGATATATGCCACATAATACATAAATTAGGACCCGTTTGCACTGCCTTTTACAAACTGGCCAACCCCTTTAAGGGTACAGCCACACAAGGCATAAAGGCTGCCAATTCTCCACAGTGGAATTTCATGTGGACCACATGTAAACTGATTTGCCGCAAGGAGTTTTTCAATCCACAGGATGTCAATTTATGCCATGGATTTTCGGTTAGATCCACTGCAGAACACCTGCTACATGTGGCCGTAATGTAAAGGCGATGTCCAGGGTTACAAACAGATGGTGACATTCTTGCAAAAATAGCACCACACATGCCAATAGATTGTGTGTGATGCAAAAGCTCAACTCGATTGACTTTAATGGAACTCAGCTACAATACAAGAAACAAACCATCAACAGGTGTGGCACATATTTTGTACTGCCCCTTTAAAGAACTCCCTCAAAAAATTTTATTCCATGTCCTGCTAGAAATGTACATGATGTAATCTGTAGTGAATGTCATTTTCTTACCAGTAGCTGAATTTTTGAGTTATATCATCCTGAAGTTTCTTATCTGTGTCATGTGACCAAAAATCAGACTCATCAACTGACACAGCACCTTATGTGTGGATAGGAAGTCTATTTCTCTATGTATTCCTATAGGAGCCTCACTTTCAGTCTCATAGGAATGAATAGAGAAGTGACTGGCTTGCTGTCCTGGGTCAGTTGGAGGTCAGGGAGTTGGTCACATGACCCAGCTACAATAAGAAGAGAGTGGAAACTCTCAATTTCATCCTCTGATAAGAAAATGACATTCACTACAGATTATATCATGCACCTTTCTAACAGGTCAGAGAATAAAAATTTTTGCGGGAGTTCTTCTTTAAAAGATATGAAATAAAAAAAGTTATTACTTGGTTGAACCAAAAAAAAAAAAAAAAACGTAGGTTAAACATCTATATTTCTGAAATGTGTATAATATCATCTGCTCAGGAGCATGCAAATTCTACCATATAACTGCTGACATTTAAGAGCGCTTTTACGACAATGGTGACCTAAAAGTATACGGTCTGACACCGATTTCTACTTGGCTACGTTTTCTCCAGTAACTGCAGCAGTGTCCTAATGGTGCAGAACTTGTCATGAAGCTCCACGACTCACACATCGCCAGGAGGAGGAGAACAGCTGTGCTGTACAATAAGGCGAAACTAGGACCATAACGAGAAATGAAATCCTGACTGGTGTTAAGATGGGCTATAGGAGGCGCAGCCACAAGTCATCATCCTACAGATCAGCGGAAACCCAAATTTAAATCTTTAAATAGGTCAAATGTTAATAGGAGAGAATTCTATTTCACCTGCTCTTCAGGTTGCCAGATTGCTCTGGTAATGTTTTATTCACACTGCAAATATTCAATAATCAGCCGCACAAAGAGGCAAATGAATTTGGAGCTACAAAAATTATATATCACACAAAAACAAGTAAAAGCCTAGATTATTCCCATTTAATGTGCAGTTGGGAACCACTTTGTTTTCCAAAGACTTAACAAAAGAGCAGTGGGAGCTACGTAACTAGTAGGCATGTTATAAAATAATGCCTTTTGTGCCGGCACCTAGAAGTCACACAAGCACAGTCTGACTAGGTATAATTGATGCACCTCTCTGCCCCCTTTTATTATATTACAGTTTTTTTGTGAGTCACATGCTTCGTTTTGTAATGCATCCCAATGACGAACACAAATTAGTTCACATAAACCTAAAATAATGGGCTACAGGCTAATTGAAAGCAACGCTCAAGGCTTCCAAAGACCAGAAAAGCCTTGATAACTGTAAAATATGATACTTAGAATACCAGACCATCTTATTGTAGGTAATCGGTCTCCAGTGATCAATGGTCTAGCTGCTGTATTCACAGTACATACACAGCCATTGCTTTCTTCAGTAAGTGGTGCTGGTCATGGTAAGCCAAGGTCGACTATGATGGGTCAATGGCATAAGCAATGTATGAGTTTATATAAAAGGCTCCCTGCTCACTAATATACCCGTCTCCCCGACATATGCATGGGTATCCAACTGCCAACCTTACCCATGGCTACTGCTTCATTTCTGTGCGGTATTAATACAATGATGGTGTACTGCATTTAAAGAGGACCTTTCACCACTCCTGACATGCCTATTTTAATAGCTTCATGCATTCCCCATGTAATAATTCTGGAACATCTATTCTTATGTCTGTATGTTGTGCCATTCCTTTATTATTTGCGCTAGAAGTTATGAATTAATTACTATTTGCCTTCAGTAAAGGAACAGAGGGGAGGTAACCAGCTGGGGGGTGTCCCTGCAGACTGACTCTAGCCAATCAGTGCTGCCATGTTCAGACTGTGCAGGTACACACCCCCAACTGGTTACCTCCCCTCTGTTCCCTTACTGAAGACATAGCAATTCATTCACAACTTCTAGTAGAAATAATAAAGCAATGGCACAACATAGAGCCATAAGAAGAGATGTTCCAGACTTGTTATTACTTGGGGAATGCATGAAGCTATTAAAAACAGGCAAGTCAGGAGTGGTGAAAGGTCCTCTTTAAAGGCTTGCCCAGCCAGAAGATCCAGACTCCCCAAGCAGCTGTAGGAGCACTAGTAATTGGGCTGTTCTCCATTCTGGCTCATGGAGGGGCTCAGAGTGGGAGACCACCTCTATGATGTCTATTTGCTCTAACTGGAAATATGGGCCTTCATTAAACAATCCCCTTCAAACCAAATAACTTACAGTCCAACCTTTAAAGGGAGTCTGTGAGCTACTTTGAGTGTTTTAGACCCATCATATCACGAGTTAGCACAGTTGTCCAACATAAAAATAGTACCTGTATTGAGTATTTCACTTGCTCACATGCAAGCGCACTGCTCTGCCCATTAAGGGCAGAGGCACTGGTGTGAACAGTGCACATGCGTGGGTCTGGCAGTGACCGGCCCTTGAATGAGATCTAAACCAGAGGAGGATGAGCCAAAGGACTCCAAGGGGAGCGGTTATCAGAGAGGGGACTGGGCACTTGCGGCCATAACCCCGCCCCTGGGCACTTACAGGCCCTAATTTGCATATCGTTCTAACGTGTTTTTATTGTGGACAAGTGAAAGACAATACAGGTACTATTTTTATGTTGGGAAACTGTGCTAAATCATAATATGAGTGGTCTAAAATGCTCAAAGTAGCTGACAGACTCCCTTTAAAGGTTGTACTGTAAGTTATTTGGTTTGAAGGGGATTGTTTAATGAAGGCCCATGTTTCCAATTAGAGCAAATAGACATCATAGAGGTGGTCTCCCTTTAAGACTATATGCTGCAGGCTACCCTGCAGATTCTAAATGACCCTCAGACCATAAACAAAACAAAAAAAACCTCACTAAAACGTTGGAAAACACTGAATAAAAAAAAAAAAAAAGGGTAGTACGGCAGCATCCTCACTGCATTATTTAACTGCATTATTGCTTCCTGCACACTAGTTGCCATTTTTCCCACAGGGAGCAAATCAAACAGCAGAAATATGAGAAATATGGCCACATTTTATGGTCTGGAATACGACACAGAGTTTGGTTCAATTGAACTATGGGATATTCTGGTGTTGCAGGTATAAAATGTAGGTCACAACCATGCTGGACTTTACTATGTAAAACATGATCAAAGACTATTAAAGGGGTTGTCCGGGTTCAGAGAAGAACCCGGACATACCTGCAATTTCACCCAGGCAGCCCGCCTGAAGAGGGCATCGAGCATCCTATGCTCCGATGCCCTCCTTTGCCCTGCGCTAATTAGCGCAGGGCAAAGGAATTTCGCCGGGTTCCGGTGACGTACCGGTCCCTGCCGGGCAGAGGCTTCCGCCCGGCAGTGAGTCGGTGACGTCATCGGCGCTGATGGACAGGCTTCAGCGCTGCCCTAGCCAGTAAAACGGCTAGGGCAGCGCTAAAGCCGGCCCATTAAGGCCGGTGACGTCACCGAACTCACTGCCGGGCGGAAGTACCCGCCCGGCAGCGAGTATTTACAAAACAAGAGACCTTGCCCTGCGCGATCTAGCGCAGGGCAAGGGGGGGGCATCGGAGCATGAGATGCTCCGATGTCCTCTTCAGGCAGGCTGCCTGGGTGAAATTGCAGGTATGTCCGGGTTCTTCTCTGAACCCGGACAACCCCTTTAAGAATATGAACTTAAGTAGGAGCAGATTATATTCAAGAACTGATCCAAAATGTAGTCATTGCTATGTAGACATGCCAAGAGTGGAAGTTCATACAATGCCATCGAAATGGTTTTCTATGTAAAACTAAGAGTAGGTGGCACTTCTGATTAAAGCAATTAAAATAAATCTTGGAAGCCGCAGAGATAAAAACAACTGGGTAAAATTGACACACACATTTGTAACTTGCAATAAGCTGGAACATTACACTCAGCCCACACATGTACCAGGAACGTGAAAGCTGGAACAGTCTGCTGATGCTAGGTGGCCTTTCGTGGAATTCATCTGTATGGAAGGCTTAAAGGGAACCGGTCATCTCCGAAAAAAAAACCTGAACTAGGGTAAGTGGTGTATAGTGTAAGTGATGCTGAATCCGAATATGTAAGTTTTATCTTCATACTCACTTCCATTCTGACGCTGTGCTCCCACAAACCTGCAGTAAAATGCATTGACAGGACTCTTCTTTGAGTCCTCTCCATTATGTGAGTGAGCACTGGAGTCCAGTGAGTGCATTTTACTGCTGGTTTGTGGGAGCGCAGTGTCAGAATGGAAGTGAGTATGAAGATAAAACTTACATATTCAGATTCAGCATCACTTACACTATACAACGCTTACTCTAGTTCAGGGGGTGTTTCGGAGATGACAGGTTTAACCATTTTAATACACGGGAACACAGCGATGCTTAAACTTTGATAGAAATTGTTTATACGGCCTGGATCAATCCCATTGGCCTCGTTCACATATATATGTGGATTTTCACGGACCACAGTCAGTAAAAACCCGGCCTGCCGAGTGCAGGAGCACACAGCATCATTGGCTGCTATGACGCCGCGCGCTTCATGCAGCCGGGCTGTACAGTAATACACTGGTATAGATCATACCAGTGTATTACTGTACAGCAGCGCCAAAAATCGGGCAGATTATAGCGAACATGCGTTCATACGAATGCTCGTTAGTGATGATCTGCCCATGTAAAGGTGCCGCCTATTACCTTAATGCTCGTTCATCAGGTATTAGGATCATTCATGCACATACCTAAATCATTTGTTGGCAGCGGATCATGTTGTTTAAGCAGCATTGTGCTGGCAGCACTCAATGGCTCTGTATGGGGACAAGCGATGGCATTAGAGATCCCTCCTCCCCATACTGTGGAGGAGATTGCTGCAGAGGTCTCCTTCACTGAGCAGCCAGCAATTGTCAAGCAGGAACGCTTCCTTGTCAACAATCACCTGCTCAATCGAGCCTGTAGATTACACGTTAGAGTTATCATTAAAGGGGTTTTCCGGGACTTTACTATTGATGACCTATCCTTAAGCACAGGTCATCAATGACAGGTAGTCGCAGGTCCAACACACCTGCTGTGTAGTGGTCATGCCAGGTTACTGCAACACTGCTCGCATTCATTTAAAGAACTCCCGCAAAAATTTTTTACTCTGTCCTGCTAGAAACGTACATGATGTTATCTATAGTGAATGCCATTTTCTTACCAGTGTCTGTATTTGTGAGTTATATCTCCTTGATGTTTCTCATCTGTGTCATGTGACCAAAAATCAGACTCATCAACTGACAGCATCTTATGTGTGGACAGGAAGCTATTTCTCTATGCATTCCTATGGGAGCCTCACTTTCAGTCTCATAGGAATGAATAGAGAAGTGACTGGCTTCCTGTCCTGGGTCAGTTGGAGATCAGAGAGTTGGTCACATGACGCAGCTACAATTAGAAGGGAGGAGATAACGCTCAAATAAGTAAATAGTAAAACGATTACATTCACTACAGATTACATCATGCACCTAACAGGTCAGAGAATAAAAATTTTTGTGGAAGTTCTACTTTAAAGCAAGCACAGCAGTAACCAGGCAAGGCCACCACAGAGTGTACGGAGCTGTGTAGTTCTGGTGCCTGGTTCATGCAGGGCCAGCACTGATTGAAGACCTATTCTTAGCATACAGAATCAACAGTTAAGTCCTCGAAAACCTCTTTAACTTGTTCAAGCAACTTTACAACTAAGGCTGATTTCACATCTGTGGCACGGAGATCCAGCAAAAATGGTCATAGTCGGCCAGGCACAAAGCACAGCATTCAGCCGATTCTCAGCAATTTTGCCGGAATGCAGCCGGATCTCCGTCCAGACCGGCGGGCATTCTGGTTGCACCCAGCAGAGACAGATCCGGAGAATTCTAGCAGGCTATTTTCTGCCGGAATCAGTGCCGCAGATGTGAAAGTAGCCTTAAGGGATTGTGGACTCAATAGTGTCACAGATGTGAACTGAATCCATGACAATGCAGACTGTCTATTAACCACAACTAGTGAAAGGATACATTGCATTCTCATGAACAGAAAATGTAACTATACTCCTCGGCCTCAGAACTGGAGAAAGACCAAAAACATTTCCAAATATCAATGACCGGTGTCTGTACTGTAGATAAGCTCCCTCTGCAGTTGGCAAGAAGTACTGCACTCCTTTGTCAATCCTCATACAGCAAGCTATGTCATACAATCACTTCAACTAACACGATTCCCATCTACTTTGTGTTAAATTACTAGAAGTTGAGATGATGAGAACATAAAACCGTATACTTACATTGTACATCTCCAACTTGACTCGAATTCTAAAGGTGTAAGATCGGAAGTTGGCATTCTGAAATACCTCCTCATAAGCTTGTTCATTCTGCAAGGAGAAGATGGCACGTTCAGAGGGAACACAGATGAGCTGTCAGGAGAGGCTCCCTCTGTCCACAAACTAATTGCCCCTTTAAACTTGTCGAAATAGCTCAGCAGTTATCGGGGGGGAAAAAAAAACATCCTTTTTCTCTCTTCCCAGAGGGAATTTACTCAACAAAGAACGTGCTTCCCTCTAAGTGTGGACACCCACAGACTACTTCTAAATGAAAAGCAGCAGAGAGCACTTTTACCCTCTGGAGAGAAGAGGGAATCCGTTTGCATTCAGATATAGACACAAAACCCTTGAGATGGTCAACAGACTGCTCAAGTGCGACTTACAACGGCATCATGAAAGACAACGAGATGACATTGCTTCTGACTCACCCCACAACATGGCTGACACCCTGCGCAGTCAGCCAGAAACCAATGTATCGGTTCTCACAGAGTGTGCAAGAACCCGGGCAGCATGTCAGTAACTAGCACTGAGAAAGGCAAGTACAACTGGCTGCTCCACAGTAGCTCAGCCATGCTGGTTTAAAGGGCAATGTGTCCTTCCTTCATACCTTGTAAGGCCAGTACGACCAGATAAATGGATCCGCATCCGTTCCGCAATTTTGCGGAACTGGTGTGGACCCATTCATTTCAATGGGGCCGCAAAAAATGCAGACAGCACACTGTGCACTGTTCACATCCGTTGTTCCGCTCCGCAAAAAATCTGCAAACAAGACAAGAATAGGCATTCTCTATATAGCGCTGGCCCTGTGCAGTCCGCAAATTGCGTAACGCACAAGGCCGGTATCTGTGTTCTGCGGACAGTCGTGTGAATGTAGCCTAAATTGTGGGCCCTCTCTCCTTCTGTACCAGTCTGTAGCTCTTCTTGTTCATGCTTAGTGCAATTGTCTGTATTGTGTATGTATATCCCTTATCATATGTACAGCGCCATTGCATGAATGGAATAAAAAATAATAAAATAATAAAATATTAATAACAATAATAATAAGATAAAAATAAATTAACAATAACAATCCAGTTAGGCTACATTCACATCTACGTTTAGGAAATTCGGCGCAAATGCCGGCTGTAGGTCACACAAAAAAAAAAAAAAAGGCTGCATGCGCGTTTTTTGTCCGGCCGAAACCCAGCGTTTATGCCGGAAAGCAGCCGGATCATTGAGGGACCTCACTGCAGTCAATGGGGATCCAGCAACTCCAGATCTCGTGAGATCAGGCAGGCCGCTCTGAGCTGGATCTCCTAACAGATGTGAACAAGGCCTTACAGTATATGACAAGAAAATGAGTTGGTTCTGCTTTATTTTCAAATTAAAGGTGTTGCCCCGTTAAAAATTCTGTTTGTAGTTAGGTTAGGGCAACATGTGTCTCCAAAAAAAAAACCCAAAACATCTAAGTTGGAATTTTTAGTGACTATCCAGTTGCAGAATGTTGTACTGCGACACCATTGAAATGCATTATATGAAATGTCACGTGTAGCCCTTGCCATCTATCCAGCCCATGTTATATATTCTAGATTATAAACATTGTCTGCTTTAACACTTATTTAAATCCTCATACCCTCTTATACTGCAGCAACGTTAGAACAGCGCCACCTCTTGTTTATATTAAATGGACTTTCTGTGTCCAACTTAGCAACTAAAATTTTTTCCGGGAGTTTATATGGATGACCTACACTAAGGAGTTGCACATCGTCAATGACCTAGAACGAGGCCGGGGTGCTCCTCTTCAGGTGATGGGTAGGGTTGCTGGAGGAGGACGCCAACAGATATTGATCACCTATCCCAACAATAGGTGATCAATATTCAACTCCCCGAAAAAACCCTTAAGGCCCACTTACACATCTTACACATGCCAACCTGCCACTCTGTTCATTTCAGGGGGCTCCACAGGGTACAGGAGTGGTAGGACCCAAACACCGATCTAATGGGTATCCCCTTATGTGAATAGGGGATAACTTTATATAACAGGAATACCCCTGTAACTCAGATGTTCTATTGATTCGCCCGAAGTTCAGGTTCGAGACCCGAACTTGACCTCGATCCCAGACCCCATTAAAGGGGTTGTCCGAGTTATTTTTTTGTTCTTTATATGTTTCTAACTTGTCAGGCATAACAACTTTCCCATATACTTTGTGTTTCTAAAGCTGCTGGTTTCTCAGAGTTGACTGAGGGTCACATGACCTGTGATGTCACCTTATCTCCCTGCTCTGTGATGTTTCGTGTACAAGCCTCAGAGTTCAGATAACAGTCTGTACACGAGACGTCACTGGCCACGACCCCTTTCTTTGCCGGGCTCCTGCTATCTGCTCTCTCCCTGGATTCCTTCAGATAAAACATTAACCCCTTCAGCTAGAACACACTGAGGGCTCAAGGCTTTACAACAAATAGTAGCTGCAGCAGTGAGGAGGCAAATGCTGGGCAAGGAGCTATAGAGGAATTGTACAAGAACAGGTAGGGAGAATTTCCTGTGTGTATCAGCAGTGTCATTGTACAGCTGGGACTTGTAGTCCTACACAAAACATGCTGCTGAGTATCCCAGCAGGCAGACATGTACTCACAGCACTTATATTCACTGCCTTTGCAGAGAAGGGGGGATGAGGGAGGGGCAGAGATTGTTATTACTGCATGTAAACAAAGGCCAGAAGAGAACCAGGGAAATTAGGAAATATGGATTTTTTTTGCCTAAAACTTGCTTAGTTATATATTGCTGCCCATCAGATTTACAGTGCTATATATTTTTTTTCATAACTCGGACAACCCCTTTAAAGTCAACGGGGACCTGAACTTCACTTTATTATTTTCCGTTATAACGGAAAATAGCATTCTTAAGACAGAATGCTAAATAAAATGGCCATTGAGAGGTTAAAAATAATTTTAAAAAATTTGCTTCATTAACTCGATTGCGCAGTCGGTATCCTTTCTGCAGGACCTGCAATGACGTCGCCGCGCTCACCACGTGGGGATAGAGGTGATGTAATCGCAGGTCCTTTAGCAGGTCCTGCAAAAAGAAGAGTACACCGGCTGCACGATCAAGTGGATAAGGTGAGTTTTTTTTTTATTATTATTTTTAACCCCTCAATGACCATTTTATTTAGCATTCTGTTTTAAGAATACTATCATTTTCCGTTATAACCATGGTATAGTGGAAAAAAATAAAATCACCCAAACATCGAAAAGTTCAGGTTTGGGTACCCAAACTCGCAAAGTTCGGTACAAACCCAAACTTTGCAGTTCGGGTTTGCTCATCCCTAATAAGCATTTCTGACGTGAGACGCAGCTGCCTCACAACACCTTGGCATAGCCCAGGGAGCACGAATGAGCAAGTGCGTCGCAACCAACTGAGCAGATTTACCAATGTGGACACAGAAAGGGTCCATCAGGCAATGTTACTGTCTAAGGATTTATCTATTTAGTTTCTGTGGTACCACAATGGTAAAGACAAAAAAAAAAAAAATTGACGGAAGTGTGAACAGGGCCCTGTTGGGCTCAACTCCTGTCACAGTATGTGGTAAGCCCCCATGTCCCCCTCTAGTGGTGGCATATGTCATCTGTTTCATCACATTTTAGCTATTATCTGGAGCCTCGCACTCTGCTGTCAAAAAACGCAAAGCATCAAACCTTTTCCTTCAGTTCTCCAAGATAAGCAGCATTCTGTCCAAGAATAGCTTCAGCGGACTCCTGAAAACAAGTAATCCATTGATTCTCTCCGAAATCCGCAATATTTGCCTGGAAAAAAATAAAAATCACATCATGTCATTGCGAAATGCCTGTTCATTCTAAGAAGAAAAAAAAAATCTCCATGTATACATCAACTACCGTATTTTCAAACACCTCCCTATTATAATTAAAGGTATTATCCAGGTAATCAATATCAGATTTGTGGGGGTCCTCCACCTGGGACCAAGTGCCACGGCCTCTTCCTAGGTCACGTGACGTCACCAAACATTGGTCACATGTCTTACTTAGTGAAGTAAATGGGGCTAAGCTGCAATACTAAGCACAGCCGCTATACAATGTCCAACGCTCACCAGAGCTCTGATGAGTGCAGCGGCTCCCCATAGCTGATTGTCAGGGGTGCCGGGATTCTGACCCCCTCCGATGTGATAATAACGACCTATCCTGGGGACAGGTCATCATTATCCATTCCTGGATAACCCCTTTAAATTTCATGCAATGTCATTACAAGAACCAAGACTCGAGCGTGGATTTGTGCCATTTGATGGAACCACCATTGACTGGAAAAAGACACTGGAACACCTTAACTCGAGAGGAAACTATATAGTCTCAAAGTTCACAAAGCTGCACCTTTCATCTGCAATGGAAAGCGGGAAGCTGGATGAGAAGTACTTTTAAATATAGCTCCTGACATCACCGTCTATTGTGAGAGCTGCAGATCTGAAGCCTATCACAGCAGGTTATGGGAACAGGGTGCTCAAGTCAGAGGCTGTAGCGCAGGGCAAAGAATCCACGAGGCACAGAAATTAACTAAAACAAGTGTTTAATCCACAAATTCATCACCAGCCTGTTATTTGTACGTTCCACAACATCCTACTGCCATTTTACATCGTTAGGGATTGCGACCGGCATTAAACAGCTTGATTGTAAGTCGTCGCAGCTGCCGATGGCTGATGAATATAATGAGCCCGAGAGAAGAAAGAACCTCCTTCTCCCTACCGGGGTCAGGGCCAACGAGCACTTGTATGAAAGTGGTGAGGCTGCATGTGGAGAACTGGCAGCCTTTTGCAGGAGCTAGAATTATTCTTTGCACTCCAGCAAATAAATTCCTCTCGCAGCGCGAGTAGAAACAGGCTCTGCCTTTGAAGCAGACGCCACTAATGCAGTAGGTGCAGGGCCGGGCTCCTGAGAGAGCACTAAATATAGGCCTACAGCATTGAGTGCAAACACTTCACGCTAATTTATCTGTACGATCGGCAGTGAACGCCAAGCAAGGATTCAGAAGATCCTTCACGAAGGCAATGGCGTCGGCAAACGGTTCTAGCCTGGAAATAAAAACGTTAAAATAAATCACCCAGAAATTAGTATATGCCTCTGGAACAAGCTGGCTGGTAATTGACACACGCACGGACATCTGTACTAATACGGTGCAGATTCAGTTTTGTGGTCTTTACACAAGTACAAAGGCTTCTCAGAGGAGAAACTTGGCAGGAGATTTGAGCTTTATATCGCGGATTTTGGATCAATGACAGCGCAAGCGAGCCGTATTTAAACAAGATCGCTCGGCAGTTACTTTGCACTGGAATGAGGATGGAATTTCTGTTCAGCTGCAAGTCTCAAAGCAGTTATGGAGAGTACACAAGCGTGCCTCACATTGGCAGCGCTGCCGAGGGATCATTAACAAGCGCATGTAGGCACACCTGACAATCTACGACTAACATGTAAAAATACTCGACAGAATAATTCTGGGGGGTGGAAATGACAGAGGAGCTGACCCCACTTCTATAAAAGGGAAAAACACCCTGAAAAATGGTACTGGTTAGACACTGCAAAAAAAAAAAAAAAAAATTATATATATATATATATATATATATATATATATATATATATATATATATATATTATAATAATAATAATAATAATTTTAAAAAAAATTAGCAAAAAAAATAAATAAAAAAGGCCCACACTTATGTTTTTTTATTGGATAAAAAAAAAAAAAAAGCCAGGACCAAATTCATGTGTAGAAGAGATCCCAAGAGTGAATTGCGCTCCATGTGCGTGCGTGATCCTTCGTTCTGGACGCTCTGCACGGCATTATCATGATTTGTAATGCTATGTGCCTCTGTTTGACCTTACGTCTACAGGATCATACCGACAGCTTTATATCAGGGAGGATTATGATCACACATTGAGCATGATTCTGGCATTTTATGTTGAAGCATTGGCTTTTTGTGCGTTCTCCCATTTTCTCTATAGAGGCGGGGAATTTTTTTTTTTTTTTTTAAACAAGCATTTAAATACGCTGCAAAAATAGTGTGCGAGAAGGAGGCCTTAAAATGGATGCTTTGTCAAAATCACTGGTTGCTAGCACTACGATATGCCACTAATAACCAACCAATCAGGTCAGGGCACATGCCATTTGCAGGACAAATCTGTCAATATCAGCTCATCTCTTCATGTTCTGCTGTATGGATAGCCCTTAGTCTAGAGACCAGAGGAAGTCGCCACCAATGTCTTTTATGAGACAACCCCTTTAATTACTGGACAGTTATTGGCATTCAGCTCAGACCAGATCAGTAGGATTCAGATTCCCAGACTGAATGTCAGAACATCCAAAGTTACCGATCATTGTATGACTATAAATACAAGATTGACCCATGTATCAATTATTAATGTCCAAGAACCCAGTATTTTCAAAGTCCTGTCCCAATGACTGTGCATAATTTCAAAACTGAACGGTTCTGCTGATCAAACACTATTTTAGTCTTTTTAATGTTCCCACATCTATCACTGTACATACTTGGCGTTTGCCGACATAATATTCATAATCTACACACTACAAGACAGATCAAAGAAAAGCAGCCAAACTGCAGCAGGATGTGAAGGGTTCTGCAGGAGATCCAAAAAGGTGTCCACTCTAGGCCTCTGCAAAGTGAGGGGGAGGAAAGGGTCCAGATCTCCTCCCTGATCTTAAAGAAGAACTTCCGCAAAAAAAAAAAAATTATTCCATGTCCGGCTAGAAATGTACATGATGTAATCTGTAGTGAATGTCATTTTCTTACCAGTGTCTGAATTTTTGAGTTATATCATCCTGAAGTTTCTTATCTGTGTCATGTGACCAGCAATTAGACCCACCAACTCACACAGCACCTATGTGTGGACAGGAAGTCTAATTTTCTATGCATTCCTATGGGAGCCTCACTTTCAGTCTCATAGGAATGAATAGAGCAGTGACTGGCTTGCTGTCCTGGGTCAGTTGGAGGTCAGGGAGTTGGTCACATGACCCAGCTACAATTAGAAGAGAGTGGAAACTCTCAATTTCAGCCTCTGATAAGAAAATGACAATCACTACAGATTACATCATGCACTTTTCTAACAGGTCAGAGAATAAAAATTTTTGCGGGAGTTCTTTAAGTGCATCTCCCTTTGCTTCTGAGAGAGGCCAGCACATTTTTAATGAATGTATATTAGAAACATACCACTTGCAGTTACTCCAAGGATAAAGATTACTTGCTACATGTGAGCTGCGAGTTCTTAAAGCTTTGCTGAAACACATAGGGTGGGCAGCTGAGTGAGCACATAGTGTATGGGACCTCCCGAGTGCAAGCTCAGCAGACCGGACTATGCATTTCAGTGGAGCTCTGCCAGCACACAGCAAAGACATGGAAAGCAGTATGAAAATAACTACTGATCTGGACTTTTTATCTGCAGAACAGGCCATAACCGAGCCGACAGACTCCCTTTAAGCCATGTGCCTCCAGCAAAATGTTAGCAGTTTATGTTCAATACTCACTGATAGAATGAGACGGTATTTAAAGTTGGGAAATTCTTTGTTGCACTTCTCACAGCGGAAAAGTCCATTCTGCTCATCAATGACCTTTTTATTACAATCCGGAGAAGGGCAGGCCTGATACAGGCAGTTCTCTTTCCGGAGATAGACAATTGTTGCCACACTGGTAAAATAATCGGCCTGCAAAAAGAGAAGACGACCGGAAACTGTAAAACATGGATTATCTTTGAGAAGTTCTGCTAATACCTATACATACACCAAAACATATAATCACATTAGAATAATTTAAAAAAAGGCAACAGCAACCTGGGATTTGCTTGCCGGCCATGTATACACTTCAGACACTGCTCCCAGGCTCCATTAACTCAAATGAGCTACCAGAGCAGACCATTTCTCAGAAACTAATTGCACCACTCTCTCAGGCTGAACAGTATCTGCAAGCAAAAGCTGAATGGATTTGTGCTTCCACTCGTTTCAGTCTGGAAGGTTGCATTTGAGGTTCCCACATGAAGGTAAAGGTTACCCCAGTAATCTAATAGACATTGGTTTTATGTTTATTAAAACTTATTAGGTTTAAAGGATCCATTTCTGGGGGTCTCCACCATTTGGGAGAATGGGAGTCTTGTGATCCTGTACAAATAGGCAAAAGCTGGTTGTTCATCCATCTGGCTTCCTCCATTACAGTCTATTGTAGTTACAGGAACAGCTGAGTAAGCCGCTAGGCCAGGGATCAGCAACCTCCAGCTGTTCTGAAACTACAACTCCCAGAATCCTCTTTTCCCTGCTGTGGGAGTTACAAGTACAGCAGAGCAACTGTGGATGCTGGGAGTTGTAGCTTCACTGCAGCTGGAGAGCTGAAGGCTGCTGATCCCTGCGCTAGGCCATAAAAGCCTTGTCAGAATAACCCTTCATAACCAGAAGTAGAAAAGAAGGAAAGAAAAGCAACAATAGTACTGTTTGCACCCAAAGTCTTATGTTTGCAGGACAACAAGTCATCACTAGAATCAGTCCCAACTATTCTATACAGGACAGGATACAAAAGGTAAGGTCCCATGTGCATCGCCATAACACAGCTCTGTATATAGTCCAACATGGACAGAGTCTTAATATGGAGCTCCAGTATGTCTCATGTTTCATATGGAGGAAGATCCTGTGCGTGATTTACTAATCTGAAATACACCTAAATTAGGCTTATTTCAGGTGCAGATGGCGGCACAATGGTTAGTTGCGCCACTATCTACGTCTTTCTCCCTGCTCACACCAGGTCTAAATTTGTGGGTGTGGCATGGGGAGGGAAGGGGAAGGCAGGCCCGTCTCATACATCATTTTCTATGCCCGTTTTAGGCGTAGAAAATAGTCTAAATGAAAGACAGCAAGGAATCTATGTTACATTTAGAACTGCCGCTAGATGTGCTGAAGTTATGGAGAGTCCTGGACCTCTTCATAACTCCAGCGGATCCACCACTGACAAGTCTTAATAAACGTGCCTCTTTATTTGGATGAACATGGACTAGTTATGGCTCCACGGGCTACTAAACACCAAAGGGCGTGCAGATGCTGCATGTCATGGCATATTACTGAAACATCTCTTGACGTATCTGACAATGACAGGGCATCCACCAGTGTATATGGAGACCGATAAACCTTTCACACGACAGTTTCGCAGCAGCCTGTGGCTATATAGGATATTCGTTAGGTTACTTACTTTTTCTCCGTGACCCAGGTTATCATTCTTAACTTCCAGCAAAGACTTCCAGTTCGTGTTCCCTCCCGCCATACCTCCGCGAGACTCAGAAATAGATGATCCTTCTAGTACTTGGCCCTCAGAGTCAAACCTTGGAAAAAAAGAAATTTCATATTAACATTAGTTTACAATTAAATAACATGTCTGACAATCAGAACAGACACAGAATCATATTGAAGGCCAAGATAAATGAGAGATTTTACAATGGGAAAAATGATACCAGACATAAGCAGTAATTGTGTGCAATCCTCTCAAATAACAGGACTGTTTGGCTTAAAGTCGCTTTACAAATCTAAATTATTAATTTTAGGTATTTTTCATCATTTTTCACCATTTCTTAAAGGGAACCTGTCATCAACTTTATGCTGACTGTACTGAGGACAGCATAAAATAGTGACAGAAATGATGATTTCAGCGGTGTGTCTCTCTTGAGCTAAAAGTGAGTGGTTGCTGAGAACCAACATCACAAACATTGCATTCCAGGCCTTGAAAAGAGTCAATCTACCTGAGAAGAGTCATGGATATTTATAATCTCCTGCTCTCCCACCCATCTGCTAATGACTGGCAGTTCTCTCCTAGAGAGAAAGGGAGAAAACTAGGTAGAAGACTGTCAGTCATCAGCAGGTGGGCAGGGAGAACAGGAATTCATGAATAACCATGACTCTTCTCATGAAGATTTGACTCTTTTCCAGGCCTAATCTGCAATGTATGTGATGTTGGTTCTCGGCAACCACTTACTTTTAACTTATAAATGACAGGCCGCTGAAATCAACTCACCTGTCTCTACTTTATTCTGCTGTTAGTATGGGTAGCATAAAGGTGATGACAGGTTCCCTTTAAGTTATTCAGTTTATCAGCATTTTATCCCTTCCCATTTATAGCTCTCTCTCTCACATGCTTCCTCATACATTCAATGGATTTATATTATTTTTATTGATGTGATATGCACTATATACTGCTTTTTCCTGTTCACATTGTAATTTTGTTTTAGATTGGTTATCAAATAATAAAAATCAGTGTTAAAAAAAAAAAAAAGGAATTGGAGAAACTACTTCTATATACATATCCAGACAGATATGAAAATGACATACAACACATTTTCAAGTCCGCCAGACCTAGAATACTTGATATATTTCTTCACATAGCACACACACTTGTTGGCATTATTTATGTACCCGTGTTTTACTGCTGTAAGTCTCAAGACTCTACAAGGTACCACATAATGTAAAGGCATTCTAACCAGACTGCACGGACCAGAACAAAACCCCAGTCAGGGGACTCCTGTGAATTGTAATATGCTCTTCTGTTCTCAGATGCTTTAATGCAAGTCTGCAGTTTTACCTACAGCTAGGTTTAGACGTGGTAGCTTTGGGAAATCATTGTAAACATCACTACAGAAGCAAATGGGTTAAGCTTCAAGAAACAATATTTAACCATCTGGTATTGTTAGAGTGCCCACTAGTGGAGGACCATGGTATTGTTGTCAAAGGAAACGAGGACATTTCAGAAAAAACAACTAGGACACAAAAACTAAACTCTGGTTTGCACCATCAACATAGCAGAATTCAAATCTGTATGAAGCGATTACCCACTGTCTATCACGTGGCCTGGGAAGGATCCCTGGGTATACAAAGCTAACCACAGGCCAATATTTTTTTATTCAGTCTACTCACTTATATAGCGCTGACATATTCTGTGGCGCTTCACAGACATCCACATCACACTTTCCCTAATGGGGCTCACAATCCAAATTCCCTATCAGTATGTCTCTGGACCAGATGGAGGCCAGAAGTGTGCCCTTCTAGGCTCCTTTGGGCAAGTACACCCTTTCATTTTGCTGAATAGTCACCTAGGCTGTTCTATCCAGAGGCATAGAAAATGAAAATATATATGTGTGTGTATATGTGTGTGTATATGTGTGTGTGTGTGTGTGTGTGTGTGTGTGTGTGTATGTATGTATGTGTATGTATGTATGTGTATGTGTATGTATGTATGTATGTATATATATATATATATATATATATATTTTTAGGAGAACCAATGGGTGAAAACTGCCGCTATGCCCATACAATAGCATAAACTGGAAGCATCTGTCAGAAGTAGAAGTTGGAAAATCCTTTAGAAACACTTCTATAATCCTATGGACGATACCAACAGCCCTTTTGCAATTTTATTTTTTACAGATTTGCTGGGTTCAGTGGTCCATTATTCTCACTTGACCAAGGTAACATACTAATCAATGTCCTACCATCCTCTGAGCTTGAATGCTTCAGGAATATCTGGATTTATCATGACCGTGCTGGATGATAAAACGGACAGGGATCGCCCCCCAAAATCTGAAAGCCGTGCTCCTTTGATTGCCACAATAGGTTGCCTGGAGCCATCAAATTTATCTGCCTGTGTTTAAAGAGACAAGACATCAAAAAGCCGTAGGGTCAGAATGTTAAATTAGAAGCTCAACAAGACTTTTTATTAGCAAAGTTTGTAGTGTCCTGTTGCTGTATACATCGGGAAAGCTGAAGACGCTTACTGAATGGACCAATGCACACGACCACGTGTGCGCACTGCACATCCATTCAAGTGAATGGGTCTGCGATCCGCAACATTCAAGTCATGCCGCAAAAAAATAATTAAAAAAAAAAAAAAAAAACTATTATTTAGCGGTGCGGAGGTACAGACCAAAATCCCACTGGAGTGCTCCGTAGCGCTTCTGTTCCGTATCTTGTGGATCCTTTCAAGTGAATCAGTCCGCATCCGTGATACAGAGCGCAAACGGCTGGTGCCCATATATTGTGGACCCGATGTTTGCAGGCCACAATACGGGCACAGGCCGCACCTGTTCGTGTGCATGAGCCCTATGTCAAATCACATCCACTGCAGTGAGAAAAGACCCTTACAATTCCAATAGGACTTTCTTTTCTGATAAGTACAACTAAATACAGGACCTGTTTTTGCCATTATAACACTTACATCTTCACCCCATAGAGTTGTGGAAACCACTTTGCCTGATGTATCCATTAAGTGGATTGTCCTCTTTGAAACTTCCCGGTTGTTTGATTTTATTGTCACCTTAGTGACATCTTCAAAACTTTTGCAAACTCCTATGATATCTGCAAGGAAGAGAATGCAAGGGATAACGAAGGGTCTACAATACCGCAGACATCCTGACAGGTACCACAAGGAAACAAACCTAATAGGGTGTCTTTATTCTTGTTTTCAAGCTCAGAAATGGGAACAAACTCAAACTGCACCGTAGGGACATCTGAAGAGTCATCGCAAGGGATAACCGTGGTCTCGCTATTGAAAGTCATCTCGTAGTCATTCTTTACAGCGGTATACTGCTTGTTAGCGATCTTCAATGTGCCTTTTGAGAAGTAATACACCTATCCAGATAGAGAAAGTGTTATTTCAGGCCCGCACACTGGATAGTTACAACCTACCCAAACGTACCTTATTCACTTCAATAAGAGAGAAAAACTTGTCAGCTTGATCATTGAAGGCAGTAGCCCGGATCTCACCCTGGAAAAGGGAAGCAAAACATTTCTAATATGTCCTTTTTATGAGCTCTGATATGGGGTGGATACAAGCAATGTGATCTATTAGAAGGTATATATTTGTATCCACTCATTAACATGACCTAACATCTATATAATATCCCTACTGTCCTGATGACCGTGTCCTCTCGGCAATTCCTACTTGTAAATATTCACAGGCCACGTATGAAATAAGTCTAGTTACTTAATCATCAAGATTATAACTAAACGCAGCACGTGATGTGTGGGCTACGGCGTACTCTGTACCTAATTGATGACAAAGATGTCACCACTTGAAGCTTCTGCCCAGGCTCCAGTCTGACTCACCCACCCCCTCTATACCCAGGGCAAGGAGAGCTCATTATTTGATAACAGATTTCTCTTCTTGCATCAGAGAAACAACATCTGCACATAAAAACATTTTAGTCATTGCGTCTTTCTACGAGTGACCAGGAATAGAAAGCATGACGAGCCCCATACATCTCAAATGAGGTTAGGAGGGCAAACACAAAAGCAAGCAGTCTGTCTCCACAGCGAGAAACTGCATCCCACGGTATCAGCAGTTTCTATACCAAGTCTTCCAGACCTACTGATGTCAATACCCTAATGCTAATTTTATCTCAAACAACATTTTTTAGATCTGATAAAGATGTCATACAAGTAGTTTAAGTCAACCTGTCAGATGATTCTTACTGCTGTGTCTGAGAGATGGCGAGCTCTGATATATATAAGGTTTATATGGTTCGGAGCAGGATTTAGGAGTATCTATGACCTAGGCACTCCAGCTGTCGTGAAACTACGACTCCCAGCATGCTCCATTCATTTCTATGGAGCTCTCAGGAGAGCCAAGCAAGTTTACATCTTGGGAGTTGTAGCTTTACCACAGCTGGAGTGCCGGAGGTTAGCCATCACAGACCTAGGTCATCAATACCAGATTTCCAGGGTCCCGACACAGCCACAATCAGCTGTTCGAAGAGACGGCAGCACTGCGGCCTCGTCATGGCATACCAGGCACAGTAACGTGCACTGTATTGTAGCCAGGCCTATTTACTTTAAAGGGGTTCTCCGGGAATTAAGAAAATGAAAATACTTAAATATTACTTCATTATAAATATATTCTCAAATACCTTACATTAGTTATTATGGCTCATTTTTCTGGGGAGCAATCATCAGGGGAAATAAAATGGCCGCTGTCCTATTAGTACACAGAAAACCTGTCCTAATCACACAGGAGGACAAGTTACTTCACAACACTGAGGTAAAGAGCTGCCTCATCCTCCTCTCTGCTCATCAGGGATTATAATCCTGAATACAGATAAGATCTTCAGCTGAATCTCTGTAGGAATGGAGTCCATGAACAGATGTGGCTGATGAGGAGCAGCAGTTGTGTGAAGTCCATTACCACATTCTGTCCTGTTTAGCTCAGTGTTGTGAAGTAACTTGTCCTCCTGTGTGATTAGGACAGGTTTTGTGTGTACTAATAGGACGGCGGCCATTTTATTTCTCCTAATGATTGCTCCCCAGACAAAACGAGCCATAATAACTAATGAAAGGTATTTGGGAATATATTTATAATAAAGTAATATTTACGTAATTTCATTTTCTTAATTCCTGGAAAACCCCTTTAATGAAACGGTGCAATGCCTAGGTCAGGGGTAGGCAACCTCCGACAACATCTGTTGTAAAACGACAACTCCCAGCATGCACACTTGCTCCGCCCTTCTCAGAACTCCCACTGGAGTGAATAAAGGATGCTGGGAATTGTAGTTTCATTACAGCTGGAGTGCTGAAGGTTGCTCACCCCTGGCCTACGTCCTTTTGACCGATGTGATGCCACTGGCTCTTCAAACATCTGACCACCCCATGTGGACGTACCCCAAGAATATGTCTAACTGGGTAACTCCATGAATTACATAAGGTGTTTGATGTAAAAACGGTTGTGGATTTCACCCTCTTCATGCAAAGGTGGAAATCCGCAATGGAGACCTGCAGCATAAACGGACATGCTGCAGACTTCAAATTATTATACTCACTTATACAAGTATAGCACTGCTCTGTTCCACAGCGCTTTACAAACAATCTAAGTTCCCTATCAGTATGGAGGAAACCCATGCAAACACGGGGAGAACATACAAACTTCATGCAGATGTCGTCCTTGGTCAGATTCAAACCCAGGACCCCGGCACTGCAAGGTACCAGTGCTAATCACTGAGCCATCCGCTCTGCAGATCAGTTTACAATGTGTATTTCACTAAATCTTATCCACTTTGGTGGTACTGTACAACGCTGTGGATTTGCTGCAAGAAAAAAATGTGACATTTGCAGCGTATTTGCCACATGCACCCCCACCGGGTTATCCGCAGATTTTCCATGCTGATTTTTTTCAGCTGGAAACCTGGAACCTAATAGCGTACCAGGTAAGAAGATGAGATTTGCGTGGCAGTTGACCTGCAATGTGGATTTTGAAATTTGCAGCATGTCAACTCTTTGTAGATTTCATTCCATGCACATTTTGACAGATTCGGCATGGAAATGCAGTGCAATCCACATCAATCACATTCACCCATGTGTGGCGGTAGCCTTAGGGTATTATTCACACGTGGCAGATACGCCTTGGATTACTGTGCAGCACATTTGCAGCGTTGTACAGTACCAGCAAAGTGGATGAGATTAAAAGAGTGTAAATGAATCTCATCCACCAGTTTGTTAAAAATTCTGCAGCATACGTTGACCTGTGACGCAGATTTCTATCCTGCGGTATGCCAATTTATGCTGCCCATTACCATGGATTTCACCCTCTGCATTGGAGAGGGTGACCGTTTGAAGGCAAAAGCACATGAAATTCATGCCGTTTTTGTCGTGGTTTGTGCTGGGGATCAGCGGCCATTTGTCAGGATTTCCTCTTTACTCAGAAATCCTGCTCCAAATCAAATCCTATCTATTCACTGTAAGCCATGTATTTTGACTTAGCCTTGTAATCACTAGGTATCTGCATCTAAAAAAAAAAAATAAATAAATATATAGTACCCTTACTGAAATTTTCTATCCCCCCCACCCCAATTCCAGTGTTTCCTGGGTCTACCTCTTGTTCGCCATCGACAACATTTGTCACATTTGACGCAGCGCAATCGCAGTGACCAGATCACTTTTGTAGCCAGTTGTTGGCTACAGTGGCCACATGTTCATGTGTAAAGAAGAACTTTTATTCCATGTCCTGCTAGAAATGTACATGATGTAATCTGTAGTGAATGTCATTTTCTTACCAGTAGCTGAATTTTTGAGTTATATCATCCTGAAGTTTCTTATCTGTGTCATGTGACTAGGAAACGGACTCAACAGGTAACACAGCATCTTATGTGTGGACAGGAAGTCTAATTCTCTATGCATTCCTATGGGAGCCTCACTTTCAGTCTCATAGGAATGAATAGAGAAGTGACTGGCTTCCTGTCCTGGGTCAGTTGGAGGTCAGGGAGTTGGTCACATGACCCAGCTACAATAAGAAGAGAATGGAAACTCAGTTTCAGCCTCTGATAAGAAAATTACATTCACTACAGATTATATCATGCACCTTTCTAACAGGTCAGAGAATAAAAATTTTTGCGGGAGTTCTTCTTTAAAGAGCAAAACATCCCTGTCCCTACACTATATTAATAGATGTAAATGACAGTTACACTCTGATTATGGCTTACTTACACTCTCATCCACCATCTCAATGGAAAATAACTTCCCTTCACCACGGGAATTGCTCCATGTACGTATCTGGCCTTTGTTGGTCACTCGCGCCCGGATAGTCCACCTTAAAAAAAGAATGAAGACTTAACCACGCACCAATAGCAGAAGTTTTTGAAACAAATCTTTGCCAATTCTAACTGTTCCATCAAATAGATTTCTTATTGCCAAATAGTCAGCAGCAAGACGATCACCAATCACATCAGTACCTGTCCCCAAGGGATCTAATTTCCCTATCAGACATTCCACATTGGATGAACTCAATTAAAGCTGGCCATAGACATCAGACAATTATAGCCTACATGGCGGCCGATCCGCTGTCTGTGGAGGCATTCCTATAAATGATCCCACAAGCGGCATCCTGGAATACAATGGCCAACACCTTGGTCTTGAGCAAAGTTTGGCCAATCATTTAACACCCCGATAGTTGACCCAAATTTTTCGACCTGGCCGATTACATTTTCACGAGACAGAAGTATGCTGTAGGCCTTCCTTACAGTTTTGCACTAGATTTTCTGCAATATTGTCCATGTCAGTCATTTTAGCAGTAGGCCTTTTTTTATACCGCAGGAAGAAACCAGAGAACTCAAAGGAAACCCATGCAAATGCAGATGTTGTCCTTGGTCAGATCAGAACCCAGGACTCCAGTGATGCCAGTATTTTTCTAGCAGAATGACGGCATTTATGCTGGATCCCATTATAATGAATGAAGATCCAGCGGTGCCCGTCTATGCTGGATAGAGTAACTCTGGTAGTCTGCTTGTCTGCAAGGCTACTGGACTTAAAATGAGATGTGAACCTAGCCTTAGCTGTACATATAGGATTGTGAGAGACTATGAAAGTACCTCCATTTGTGTTATAGCCATCTGTGGTCCCATCAAGACCTTCAAAACATATGGGGACCTCACACTAGCTAAATGCTATTAATGTGAAAAAAGGATTAAAAGCAGAGATCTGTTCTGGGATAGCATAGGGTTAAATAACAGATAAAGGGGAGAACATTTGAAGGCAGCGAGTGTGTCGTACCACAGGAAGCTTTTACAGGTTTTAGGACAGCCAACAAATCTAATCAATTGCTCGTAGTTTGTAAACCCCCCTCTTCTCTACAGCAGCACACAGGCCGCACTCTGCAAGAAAATTCAATATTCTAGACAAGGTTTACACTAAAACTACCACAGTGGAAATGGGATAATGCGAGCTAATGCCTGCTACATTAATGTTCATGCTGGGAAACGAGACAGCCAAAGGGGCTCACTTTACAGAGAACCTAGTCCTGCAAGGAGAGTTGGGAGCATGCAGCAATTTGCACCGGTATTTCTAAGGCTATGTTCAGATGGGAGATAGCTGGTCCAGACCCTACACCAAACAACCACAGCACAATACAAAGCTTAGACCGTTTTTGAAACCACAATCCTACTTCATATAGCAGTACCACATCTAGGCCCCATAATAAAGCCAATCACCTCATTTCCTCTTCAGTAGCAGCCATAATAGGAAGGGAAAAAAAAAAAAAAAAAAAAAAACCAGACACAAGCATTGACACCAGGCATAACACTATGCATCAGAAGCTAAAGGGGTATTCCTCACTTCGAAATTTAAAGGGGTTCTGCAGTTCTGTAAAACTGATGATCTATCCCCTGGATAGATCATCAGCATCTGATCGGCGGCAGTCCGACACCCAGAACCTCTGCCGATCAGCTGTTTGAGAGGGCAGCAGCGCTGCGGCCTTCTCTGTGTTTACCGCAGGCCCAGTGACATCACGACTAGTATCACTGGCCTGGGCGGGGCTAAGCTCCAGTCAAGTGAACAGAGTTTAGCCCCGCCCAGGCCAGTGATACTAGTCGTGATGTCACTGGGCCTGCGGTAAACACAGAGAAGGCCGCTGTGCTCCTGCAGCGCCACTGCCTTCTCAAACAGCTGATCGGCGGGGGTCCCAGGTGTCGGACCGCCGCCGATCAGATGCTGATGATCTATCCAGGGGATAGATCATCAGTTTTACAGAACTGCAGAACCCCTTTAAAGAACATCCACAGTAAGTTACATATATTTCTAATACAAATATCATCTCTGGGACCAACCGTGTGGAGAAGAGGGGTCCCCCACCCCAGCGGGTAAGGCGGTCGCTGGGTACTGCATCCAGAACTGTTGCTCTGCTGTTTCTGTAATTCCCATAGACTTGCACTGACACAGCGTTGTCCCCTGGGCATGACACAATGCAGCGGCAGCAAGAAACATCAGGAAGCGCCTGTCCCCCACACAGAGGTGGGACATTAATCCATCTAACATTTATGCAATATCCTGCGTCTAAGATGATCTACCAACTGTTTTCTGTCTGTAAGATTCACCACTAGCGAAACAAGCCCTGGCTTTATTCTCTCTGCAGTCAGAATTGTACAGAGATGGCCGCATCTGGTATGGACTCTACTACTACAGCATTAGTACCAATCTTCATGGCCCTACAATTCAAACCCTTGATGTGAAATACAGCAAAGCACTATATCCAAGCTCCAGGCTTGGGTAAGAAGACCTGTCCATATTAGAAGGTGGCCTAGACTGTGCAGTATGAATTCTGCCCCAAGTTGAAGACTTTTTAAAGGTCAAGGACATGAGAAAAATGATTTTTGCATGCATTTGTGGTTACTTTGAGTAAAATAAGTTACATTAAGTTTGTCCATTCTCTCACCCCTTTGTTTTAATTGTTAATGACTAATTTTGTCTGTACATGTACACTCGTGCTGTGGAATATGTCAGCGCTATATAAAGATTATTTTCAGACCCCCAGTATGCTACCTGCCCCCTAGCAGCAGACTTCTCATGATGATTGATATGGTTTGTGTCCATGATTATGTCGCCTTCCCCGGGAAACAGCCTTGTGCGTGTGCTTTCCTCTATGCACAGCTTGTGTGAGGTGCAATCCTTGGATTTTCCCCCTCTTTCCACATACATTCGCTGTGTACAACCCTCCACTGCCACCGCAACCACCGAGAAAAGGGAAGGGGGAGAGCATGGAGCTGTCAGAAACAGGAGCAGTGCTCTGATGGATTTATGTCAGATTCTGCAACACCACTAGCAAGGCGGGGAAGGACTTAAAACACTTCAGAACGGCAGAACATTTAAAAAGGACCTTTCACCTCTCCTGACATGCCTGTTTTAATAGCTCCATGCATTCCCCGTGTAATAATTCTGGAGCATCTAGTCTTATGTCTCTATGTTGTGCCATTCCTTTATTATTTCTACTAGAAGTTATGAATGAATTGCTAGCAGTCTGCAGTAAGGGTACAGAGGGGAGGTAACCAGTTGGGGTGTGTACCTGCACAGACTGACTCTATCCAATCAGTGCTGCCATTTTCAGACTGTGCAGATACACATCCCCAACTGGTTACCACCCCTCTGTACCCTTACTGCAGACTGCTAGCAATTCATTCATAACTTCTAGTAGCAATAATAAAGGAATGGCACAACAGAGCCATAAGAATAGATGTTCCAGACTTGTTATTACATGAGGAATGCATGAAGCTATTAAAACAGGCATGTCAGGAGTGGTGACAGGTCCTCTTTAAGGAAGACTACTTGAAAGCACATGACTTTACATTTCTTTACAAATGAACAATAAAATCAAATTCTGCAGAGAAATTATACAGTCTTTACCCCTTTGCACTATATGACTGAACTATATATGGCTCGGCTGCTAGCTGTGTATACAGCAGACACCTGGAAGAAGCCACCAAGATAGGAGATGATTCTGATCTGACACGGTCCTGTCCACCAGCCGGCCGGGAAACAGCAAAGTGGGCTGGCACTCGCTGTTTCTGTATCTCCCACTGCAGTGAATGAGAGCTATGGAAACGGTAGCACAGCAAGCTATGATATTTCCCTAACTCAGAAACAGAATAGCATGCTGTGCTACGCTGTTCCCGTAGCTCTCAGGCGCTGGAGCCTTCTGCTGTCTCCTGACTGATGGTCGGGACTGTATCCCATCTCACCTTAGTAATGGCGTGAGGAGACAAGCCCTTTAACCCCATGATGCTGCTACAGTTTGATGGGGCGGTTGGTGTAGAAAACTGGGGTAGCATTTCTAGACAAAGTGTGAGTTTTAAAGATGAGCCAAATTTAAAGGGGTTGTCCGGGATCAGAGCTGAACCCGGACATACCCTTATATTCACCCAGGCAGCCCGCCTGAACAGGGCATCGGAGCATCTCATGCTCCGATGCCCTCCCTTGCCCTGCGCTGGATCGCGCAGGGCAAGGGCTCTTTTATTTACATAACACACTGCCGGGCAAAGGCTTCACCCCGGGAGTGAGATCGGTGTTGTCACCGGCTGTAATGGGCCGGCTTTAGTGCTGCCCTAGCCGTTTTACTGGCTAGGGCAGCGCTAAAGCCTGCCCATCAGCGCCGGTGACGTCACCGGGCTCACTGCCGGGCGGAAGCCTTCACCGGAACCGGGCTAAATGCCTTTGCCCAGCGCTAATTAGCGCAGGGCAAAGGAGGGCATCGGAGCATAGGATGCTCCGATGCCCTGTTCAGGCGGGCTGCCTGGGTGAATTTAAAGGTATGTCCGAGTTCAGCTCCGAACCCGGACAACCCCTTTAAAAAAACAACATGTGCTGTTTGATAGATCTGGCACAAAGTACACCAACAACTTATCCCACAAAAATAAGCTTTTATTTGAACACATGCGCATTGGATTGTCAATAGAGTAGGAGGGCTGCTTGGAGAGCATCATCACGCTAGGAGCGCAGGCCCTTCAGCATTAATTGAGGGTTAGGGTTTTTTTAACCTATAAAAGTCTATCACAGGCCATTTTTCACAGTCATGTGAATGTAGCCTAATAGGACAGTGGACCTGCCCTAAAAAAATACACCGCCCTTATGAAAGGCAGCAGTCTGATGAACGATCAACTTTAAGAGTGGTGGCAACAAAATAATTCTTTGTGAGATTTTCAAAACTAAAGCAATGTGTTTAAGGTTTAACTCGCTGTACTATTAATGCTTATACCACACTTACTTTGATTGGTAAGGGTTAAGGCTGGCAATTGGCACGACTTTACTCTGAGAGCCACCAGGTGTATTTGGTGGACCCCCTCCTCCAAATGGTTTAGATAGCCCTTTGTTCATGGATAAAGGTGGAGCTGTTGGAAGATAGAAAATCCATAGTTATCTCTTAAGGATGATGACCAAATAAATAAAACACTTAAGGATGCAGAATTATTAGACATACTGGATAAGGTTATGATTGAGTGCAGTTTTCAATTCCTAGGTCTACAACCACATAAGCTTTTAAGATTGCACAATATAACAAAGTAAAAAATAGCAATATAACCCACAAAAGCCCATGAGGAATAATATTGCAGACATATTCGAGATGCTTGAAGGGGTCTGGTCAGATGAATTATTAGTTCCCTGAGTTCATGAGAGTCTGCAATGCAGAGGTTACTCAACATACAAAAACATATCAAAGTGTGCCTCCGTGAGAGGGCCATATGTCCTGGAGAGGCATTGATCATGTGCCAGGGAGCGCACAGCATCATAGGTTACGTCGGGCCGCCCGAAGGACATTTGCAGATTGCAGGACAATAGATGGTCATGTGCAAGGGCCCTTAGTCCGACGAATGGCACCCCAAAACCCATCAATGTTAATAGTTTTATGCAGCACTTGGCTCAGCTACAGAGTTTCTTGTGGAGACCTCAGCTAAACATGTAGTATTGCTGCACACAAGAACAGAAATCCTTGTAGACATCAATGGGTAACTGTACTAGGGCTGGACAATTCTGCAACTTAATCAATAATGAAATTACTATTAGACCCGCTCCACACAGGCAGGGCCAATATCACCTGTCTGAACACCATGGCAGCAAAGCACCCACAGAATCCTGATCGCGGCCATTTAGGGCAGATGAATGCGATAAACTCAATGTGTCAGTGAGAAGTCCCGTTCTGGCCTTCGAGCCACTGACAGGATAACATAGCATTATAGATTTATAAAGCTGTGTAACCCTTAGAATCCTGAAATCTGCTGAATTACACTGACAAAAAGCTAACAGTGCAGTACAATAGATTCCAGGACTCTAAGGGTTACAGCACTATAAATCACTATAATGCTGTGAGATCCTGTCAGTGGACCTCTCAATCAACTTGCTTGTGTGTGTCTGTCATTAATCCCCTAGAAGCCACAGTCAAAAACCATGGCATCTATGCAGAGAGACCCATGGAACTTATTAAAGGGGTTCTCCGAGTTAGATATATTGATGACCTATCCTCAGCATAGGTCATCAATATCAGATTGGCGGGGGTCCGACACCTGGCACCCCTGCTGATCAGCTGTTTGAAGAGGAGGCGCGCGCCGTATCAGCGCTGCCTACTCTTCACTGTTTACACCTACTCACCACTACTGATGTTACGGCTAGGATGTAATAACACCTCACCGCCCCATTCATTTCTATGGGAAGAATCGCTTCCATACAAGTCTATGGAAGCGATTCTTCCCATAGAAATGAATGGGGCAGTTAGATGTAATTACACCTACTTACCACTACTCCCGTTACAGCCAGCATGTAAACAGTGAAGAGGAGGCAGCACTCATACTGCGCGCGGAAAAAAAAACCAAATAACAGCATTTATTTGGTTTAGGTCAAATCTTTTAGACAATCCAATAAAAGCTATGTTTTAGATATTATATCACTCCATATAAATTTCTCCGATTTCACTTCTGGAGTAATTTAGAATAAAGTCAAAGGTCTATTGGACTAGTCTTAAAGGGAACCTGTCACTTCTACTATGCTGCCCTCACTGAGAGTAACATTGTGGTGGGAGACCTGATGATTTGTCTGCCAAGACACTTCAGTAGTGACATGCTGAACCGCACAGTGCAGGCTAGCACTGAAAGGGAGAGGAGTCCGATAAGGCTCGCTGCTCCAACCGTCTGATGATGGATGGCAGATTCTTTCCTACGCACAACAAGAAAGAAACCTGCCAGCCATCGTCAGGAGGCCAGGGCCTTCAGTCTCGTCTCCTTCGCAGAGCTGTTGAGCGCTGTGGGGTTCAGCATGTTAGTACCGACGGCCAGCCCAGAATTAACCACTGAAATCAGTGGGTTCGTCGCTCCGTGATGGCCGCTTAGTAGAGATGACAGGTTACCTTTAACGCTATACAGATACATTACCAGAGTTTTGTGCAGGCTTGCTAGGTGGTGGTGGAGCGGGAGCTGCAGGTTGGGGTGCTCCTTGCCCTGAAAAAAGAAATATATAATATAATAAAATATATATAATACAAGGTTTAGAAGCCTTGAGTGAAGACATTAAGAGGGTTATCACAGTGTTCCTGTGTGGCAGCCACTTCTGGGATCACATGCCATACATTGGGCATGTAATCCTAGCCTGGGGTTAGAACCCGCAGAGCATCCATGATTCTAAATCTCCTGCCACAGCGCTAGTGAAATCCACATGTCCCAAGGGTTCTCACGTCAGGCTAGGCTCATGTACCCAATGTATAGCACGTGATCCCCGAAGTGACCGTCGCAGGATTGCAGCGCAACCAGGATAACTCCTTGAAAATAAATTATTGAACAAGAGTAGCAGTAAACAGCAAACAATGGCCAAAAGCCCCAGACAGCAAGAAATCAATGCATAAGTGGCACTACTGCCAGACATGAGTACAAGTAGTAATGTATGCTACCTGCCCTAAATGTCTGAAGACACAAGTGTTAAAAATATACTATTACCAAATATGTGGGAAAAGAAGAACTTTCATATTACAGTAATAACCTGTAAACACCACGTCTACAAGTAACGTCACTTTCTATTTCTAAAGACGTGCAAGATGATACATTTCACATACAGGCAGAAGGCTGTGAGCAACAGATGTATTAATACGCAGACAAGACAACTCACAGATGAATTCTTGTGGGGATCAGAATCGATACATAATCACATCTGTTATATTATGAACAGTAGCAGGAATGCTGATGAGGAACAGAAAACCCAGCAGACTTGGCTAGCTACTCCATTAAACCTGTACATTAGATGAATTATTAGAATCATTTTTCTAAGAGGGCGGATAATACCTTGAATCCCTCCTGGTTAGAAGGTGGGCAGGTCTAGGTGTGAATTAATATTCATCAGGAAAGAAATTAGTACACTTCCTTTAAGACAACCTGTAACCTCTCCTGGCAACTCTGCTTTAACCCCTTGAAGCATAACCATGTCGCTCACTCGATACACTGTGGGTGCCAGTTGTATAATTCAGCAGGCACCCTGCCGCAATGAACGGTATTAGCGGTGATGCTGAACACGGTCATTTAAAGGGAACCTGTCATCTCCGAAACACCCCCTGAACTAGAGTAAGCGGTATATAGTGTAAGTGATGCTGAATCCGAATATGTAAGTTTTATCTTCATACTCACTTCCATTCTGATGCTGTGCTCCCACAAACCTGCAGTAAAATGCATTGACAGGACTCTTCTTTGAGTCCTCTCCATTATGTGAGTGAGCACTGGAGTCCAGTGAGTGCATTTTACTGCAGGTTTGTGGGAGCACAGCGTCGGAATGGAAGTGAGTATGAAGATAAAACTTACATATTCGGATTTAGCATCACTTACACTATACACCGCTTACTCTAGATCAGGGGGTGTTTCGGAGATGACAAGTTCCCTTTAATACCACAGATGCCACGGTCAATAGCGATCACAGCATTTGTGCTGTTAGGCAGAGGGAGGGGTCTTCATCAGCCTTCTGATCGGAGACCCGCAGCTAAATCACAGGGTTACTATCGGTTACTAGGGTTACTAAGTCACAGGGTTACTATCGGTTCCCATAACAGGCTCCGGCCTTTTGAATGTTACCAGGCCTCTCATAGTTAAAAGGGGTTATCCCATGACTAATGTAAAAAATTAAAATCAGACATCATTTAGAACATGACAATGTCTTTCTAAGGCTACTTTCACATTTGCGGCAGGGGACTCCGGCGGGCTGTTGCAATTTTGTCCCGGCGGCCTCTTGGCAAGTTTGCCGTGCTGCGGCCGGATCTGCGGCCCGCCCCCATTATAGTGAACGGGGCCAGAGCGTAGTTCCGGCCCCACACGTGCACCTGCGGCAGCACAGATCCGGCAGAATCCCCTGCCGCAAATGTGAAAATACCCTAACAAAGCTAGAACCAGCCCTGTACCTCACACGGATCCAGAAACCTGCATACCTCACCTTCATATACAGCATGGTTACCACCGTTCCCCCTCCAGCACACACAAGACCTTCAGGGGCCACAATGACTAGAGAGACATTTTACTGTCTCCCAGTCAAAGCTTTCTGGTACGATAGGCAAGGTCAATGCCCTGGGGACGGTGTTTTATTTGGTCTTGTGTCCCATTGTATGTGAGCAGGATAACCAGACCACCTGCACTTGGGCGTTCCCTGGAAAACTCCTGTGATGTTACTGCCTATATATGAACAGATCACCATGCTTGGACCTGACTGTGAGAAGGTGGACTGAACAAGTGTGACTAGCAGCATACAGCTCAGTAGATGGACGTGCACATCGCTATACACTCTGAACACAAGATGGCACCATACTATGTAAGTAAATCTCAACTCTTCACTGAATTTTAACAGCATGTAAATGGCAAATATGCTTCATTAGTCTATAAATAAAATGTAATGGTGGGACAACCCCTTTAGCCTTTATCATCAGATTTGTCACAGTTGTATTTAAAGGATTTGTCCCATCATAGACAATGGGGGCATAGCGCAAGGATATGCCCCCATTGTCTGGTGGGTGTGGGTTCCACTGCGGGGACACACCTATATCCGGAATGGAGCGGGGAAAGTTGAGGAGGGCGCACTGCGCAGCCGCCCTCCAATGATTTCTATGGAGCCGCCGAAAATAGCCGAGCACTAGCTCAGCTATTTCCGTTGGCTCTATAGAAATGAATAGGAGCTGTGGCCGCTCATGCTCGGTACGCTCCCATTCACTTCTATGGGAGCAGCGCCTGGCGGTGGCCGGACCCAGGGGTCCTCCAGGCGCAGCGCTCCCTGCTCCAATCTGGATATAGGTGCGGGTCCCAACAGTGGGGACATATCCTAGCGATATGACCCTGTTGTCTATGATGGAAATACACCTTTAACCTTTTTGTTACCAGCTGAAACCTGGAAGGGGGGGGGGGGTGAACAACCAATATAACGCCTTTTCCCTTATTTTGTATAAAATCCTGTTTTTAGCCAGTCCCAAATAGTCTCGATTCTCCAGAAACTATATAAACAGGTAGACATAATGGGGAGTCAGTACTAGAATCATTACCATCATTGTATGGTTGAGGATTTCCAATCTTTCCATAGACCGAATCCGCTGACTTCAACACATCCAATTCCATTATAATAATCACTCTCCTAAATAGACATAAGACATTAAATATTAGGTTAAAAGAGGAAGGGAGGGAAATGCTTAGATAGTGGAGAAAAATGTTGCACACAATTGGTCACTTTTATACACTTTTCTTTAAAATTTTTGTCAGTGATTACATTTTAACATTTTAAAAATTAGGGTGTTTTTTTTGCCCACAAACAGATCCTCTCGTCTTTGAGCCGAGTCTGGTATTGTGGTTAAACACCATATAGTGCATTACCAGGCAGGGCCCATAGACAAGAGTGGCGCTGTTTACGGAAAAAAAAAGCAGATACAAATCACCATTTTTTATCTATACCCCCATCTGGATGAATATATATCCTTCCATGCATAATATACTGTAATCATGGCATTTTATGACATCCCAGCCTGCCTCAGCTTTCATGCGTATGAAACTTTGGTATTTACTGAAAATTCCTTTTCTCCAATTCACTGGGGTCACCGAGCTATAGTCCTGAACCTTGCCACTAGGAGGTTGGGTAGAGGAAAAAAGTGTAGGCTCCACCTAAAGCAGGTAATTTCTGTTCTACAGACACCATGCTAACCAGATTGTGTGCAAGGCAGTAGTGAAGAACACAAGAAGCTATCAAAAAATATACATAGACCTCCTAATTGTATGTACACTAATGCCAGAAGCCTAGCTAATAAAACTGGTGAACTGGAATTAGTGATGTGTGAGGAGGACTATGACATAGTGGGAATAACTGAGACATGGCTGGATGATAGCTATGACTGGGCAGTTAACGTACAGGGTTACAGTCTGTTTAGAAAGGATCGCCAAAACCGGAGAGGGGGAGGGGTCTGCCTTTATGTAAAGTCCTGTCTAAAGCCCACACTGCGGGAAGATATAAGTGAGGGACATGAAGATATGGAGTCACTGTGGGTAGAAGTAAATGGAGCCAAAAACAATAATAAAATACTAATAGGACTTTATTATAAACCACCCAATATATCAGAGACCACAGAAAATCGACTTCTAAATGAAATAGACGAGGCGGCAAATCAGAATGAGGTCATTATTATGGGGGACTTCAACTACCCAGATATAGACTGGAAAACTGAAACCTGTATATCTAATAAAAGAAACAGGTTCTTGGAAATAACCAAAGACAATTACCTTTCCCAACTGGTTTAGGACCCGACTAGAGGAACGGCCATACTGGACTTAGTATTAACCAATAGACCTGACAGAACAGATGTGCAGGTTGGGGGACACCTGGGAAATAGTGACCATAATATAATAACCTTTAAATTGTCATTAAAAAAAGCATTTCTTCAGGGAGGAACAAAAATACCAAACTTCAAAAATGCAAAAATTTAGCCATCTAAGAGAGGCCATAGGTCTAACTAACGGACAAAATCCTCGAAAATAAAAATACAGCCACAAAATGGGATATTTTTAAAAGCATCCTAATATCTAATTGTGAGAGGTACATACCGTATAGTAATAAAATGATAAACAGGAAAAAACCAATGTGGATAAATAGAGCTGTAAAAAAAACAAATGACAAAAAGAAAGCATTTACCGTATTTTTCGCTTTATAAGACGCACCCGAAGATAAGACGCACCCCAGATTTTAGAGTAGGAAAATAAGAAAAAAATATTTTTCATCAGACCACATATCTGACCCCCCATAAATTTCAGGACATCACATAAGGCCCCCATCAGACCTCAGATCAGCCCAGCGTTCCCCCATCAGACCTCAGATCAGCCCAGCGTTCCCCCATCAGACCTCAGATCAGCCCAGCGTTCCCCCATCAGACCTCAGATCAGCCCAGCGTTCCCCCATCAGACCTCAGATCAGCCCAGCGTTCCCCCATCAGACCTCAGATCAGCCCACAGTGCCCCCATGAGACCACTCTGTGCCCCCATCAGACCAGCCCACAGTGCCCCCATTAGACCACTCTGTGCCCCCATCAGACCAGCTCACAGTGCCCCCATTAGACCACTCTGTGCCCCCATCAGACCTCAGACCAGCTCAGTGCTCCATTAGACCACTCTGTGCCCCCATCAGACCTCAGACCAGCTCACAGCGCCCCCATTAGACCAATCTGTGCCCCATCAGACCTCAGACCAGCTCACAGTGCCCCCATTAGACCACTCTGTGCCCCATCAGACCTCAGAACAGCTCACAGTGCCCCCATTAGACCAATCTGTGCCCCCATCAGACCTCAGCCCAGCTCACAGTGCCCCCATTAGACCACTCTGTGCCCCCATCAGACCTCAGACCAGCTCTCAGTGCCCCCAGTAGACCACTCTGTGCCCCCATCAGACCTCAGATCAGCCCAGCGTGCCCCATAACAATAAAATAAAAAACTTCACTTACCTGTCCAGCGCCCCGGCTCCGCTCCGGCGCTCCTTAGGCTTTCCGGCCCGACACTGCACTGTCACCTGACTGCGTGCAGCGTCAGGTCATAGTGCGCGCACTACGTCCTGACGCTGTACTCGTTTAGGACAGTGCAGCGCCGGGCCGGGAAGCCTGAGGAGCCGCGGCAGGACAAGTAAGTGAAGTTTTTTATTTTATTGCTATGGTGCACGCTGGTCTGATCTGAGGTCTGATGGGGGGGGGGGTCCCGGCCCCCCGGCAGCTAAAACATACAAGTGAGCGCTTCCATAATGGAAGCGCTCACTTGTATTCGTTTTATAAGACGCACTGCAATTTCCCCCTACTTTTGGGGGAAAAAAAGTGCGTCTTATAAAGCGAAAAATACGGTAAATCACTAAAACAGGAGGGGAGCGAGGAAGCATTGAAAAACTATAAGGAAAAAAAATAGAATTTGTAAAAGACAAATAAAAGCAGCTAAACTAGAGACTGAAAGACTAATTGCTAAAGAGAGTAAAACTAACCCTAAAATGTTCTTCAATTATATAAATACTAAAAAGTATAAATCTGAAGGTGTCGGCCCCTTACAGAGTAATGAGGGGGGATTTGCAGAGAGCGATGAGGAGAAAGCAAAACTCTTAAATATTTTTTTCTCCACTGTATTCACTGAGGAAAATAAACTGTCAGATGAAATGCAGAATATAAAAGTGAATTCCCCATTAAAAGTGGCCTGTCTGACCCAGGAAGAAGTACTGGGGCGTCTTAAAAAGATTAAAATAGACAAATCGCCAGGACCGGATGGCATACACCCACGTATCCTAAGAGAATTAAGTAATGTCATTGCCAGACCCTTATACTTAATATTTAAGGACTCTATACTGACAGGGAGTGTTCCACAGGATTGGCGCATAGCAAATGTGGTGCCAATATTCAAAAAGGGTCCAAAAACAGAGCCCGGGAACTATAGGCCGGTAAGTTTAACATCTGTAGTGGGTAAACTGTTTGAGGGTTTTCTAAGAGATGCCTTCTTGGAGTACCTCAATGAAAATAAGCAAATAACTTCATATCAGCAGGGCTTCATGAGGGATCGGTCGTGTCAAACCAATTTAATCAGTTTCTATGAGGAGGTAAGTTCTAGACTTGACCGTGGGGAATCAATGGATGTCGTATATCTGGACTTCTCCAAAGCATTTGACACTGTACCACATAAAAGGTTAGTATATAAAATGAGAATGCTTGGCCTGGGAGAAAATGTCTGTATGTGGGTAAGTAACTGGCTCAGTGATAGAAAACAGAGGGTGGTTATTAATGGTACACACTCAGATTGGGTCACTGTCACTAGTGGGGTACCACAGGGGTTAGTATTGGGCCCTATTCTCTTCAATATATTTATTTATGATCTTGTAGAAGGCTTGCACAGTAAAATATCAATTTTTGCAGATGACACTAAACTGTGTAAAGTAATTAACACAGAAGAGGACAGTACACTGCTACAGATGGATCTGGACAGACTGGAGGCTTGGGCAGAGAAGTGGCAGATGAGGTTGAACACTGACAAATGTAAGGTTATGCATATGGGAAGGAATAATACAAGTCACCAGTACATACTAAATGGTAAAATATTGGGTAACTCTGACATAGAAAAGGACCTAGGAATTTTAGTGAACAGCAAACTAAGCTGCAGAAACCAGTGTCAGACAGCTGCTGCCAAGGCCAATAAGATAATGGGTTGCATCAAAAGGGGCATAGATGTCCGTGATGAGAACATAGTCCTGCCACTTTACAAATCACTAGTCAGACCACACATGGAGTACTGTGTACAGTTCTGGGCTCCTGTGAACAAGGCAGACATAGCAGAGAGGGTTCAGAGGAGGGCAACTAAAGTCATAGCTGGAATGGGTGGACTACAGTACCCAGAAAGATTATCAAAATTACGGTTATTCACTTTAGAAAAAAGACGACTGAGGGAAGATCTAATAACTATGTATAAATATATCAGAGGTCAGTACAGAGATCTCTCCCATGATCTCTTTATCCCAAGGACAGTGACCATGACGAGGGGACATCCTCTGCGTCTGGAGGAAAGAAGGTTTGTTCACAAAAATAGAAGAGGATTCTTTACGGTAAGAGCAGTGAGACTATGGAACTCTCTGCCTGAGGAGGTGGTGATGGTAAGTTCACTAAAAGAGTTCAAGAGGGGCCCGGATGTATTTCTGGAGGGTAATAATATTACAGGTTATAGTTACTAGAGAGGGGTCGTTGATCCAGGGAGTAATTCCGATTGCCTGATTGGAGTCGGGAAGGAATTTTTTCCCCCTAAAGTGAGGAAAATTGGCTTCTACCGCACAGGGGTTTTTTTGCCTTCGTCTGGATCAACTTGTAGGAAAACAGGTCGAACTGGATGGACAGATGTCTTTTTTCGGCCTTATAAACTATGTTACTATGTTAAAAAACCTTGGAACAATTCTGGGAGAAAATCATAAGGCAACTCTGAACAAAAAAACTCAATCCCTGGGGGACACTTCACCCTAGGATGTTCCACCAGACAAGCCCAAAAAGGAAAAGGTTGCTATGTGAACCGTCAGGAATCAGGATATCATGGAATAGATCTGTAGAACTTGGGTAAGGGGCAGCCTTGCAGACCAAAGCCTGATGGTGTGGCACCCAGGAAGCCCCCCCTGCTGCCATAGTGAACCAAGTGGTGACCTGAAAGGGAGGAATCTTCTCCTTGGACCAACAGGATTCCTCCACAGGTCTGATCCACAGCCCAATGGTGGTCTTGGAGGATGAAATATTCTTGTGTAGATCATCAGGAGTCACAAAGGATCAGTCTGAATGACTTAATGCATAGGGACCAGTGTACTGCCTTGACAACATCAAGAGAGAAGAGGGTTGTCAGTGGTGGGAGAGCGAAAGACTGAAAGAAGGCAGGATGATGTACTTATTCAAGATACAGAGATACAAATGTCAACTGCAGGTGGAGATCCGTAACCACCGAGAATAGTCTGGGAGCCTCATGGTGGCAAGGTCTATACCCATGATGCCCCCAATGATGGTAATAAAAAGAAAAAAGCCAACAATCAACTATTCCTGAGGCATATACTACATGATGCGTCTAGCCACATAACATTAAGAACCTGCCAAAATCATTGCATTTATACAAATACAATAGACACCAAATATGCATGAACCTGTATATTTAAAAATGTAAAAAAAAAAATGCTCACTGATAAACAGGGGCTAAATACCTTCCATCTTTCAAGTTGTTCACAATGTACCGTGAGACCTCACAGATGCAGTTTGCTGCAAGGCGGTTCTCGTCCACAAGACTGTTCAGCTGTGTTGCCAACATAAAAGCTAAAACGTGAAAAATATATAAAAACATTAAAGAAGTTATCCCATCTTGGACAATAGGGGCATATCGCTAGGATATGCCCCCATTGTCTTATAGATGCGGGTCCCACCGCTGGGACCCGCACGTATATAGAGAACGGGGCCCCAAAAGAGAAGGAGGGCGCACTGCGCATGCGCAGCCGCCCTCCATTCATTTCTATGGGGCCGCCAAAAATAGCCAAGCGCGGGCTCGACTATTTCCGTCGGCTCCATAGAAATGAATGGGAGCCGGGCTGCGCTTGAGTGGTGCGCTCTCATTCATTTCTATGAGCGCAGCGGGGGGAGCTGCGCCTGGTGGTGGCCGGACCCCGAGAAACACAGGGTCCTCCAGACCCAGAGCTCCCCCACTTCGTTCTCGATATAGGTGCGGGTCCCAGCGGTGGACCCGCACCTATAAGACAATGGGAGCATATCCTAGCGATATGCCCCCATTGTCCAAGATGGGAAAACCCCTTTAATAACTGATACATGTGTTCATAGCTATATACATTTTATAATCCACATAGATATATAAAAACAGTTTTTTAAAACAAATCTGTGTACAGCAAACAGCCCAGGCTGAGCGACTGTACTACATTATCCTACAGCCAGCAGCCAAAACAGCATTTTTTATATCTGTGCACTTTGGCCAATAGGAGCTCTGTAAGAATACAAGGGGCACAAAATTAGGGTATTTATGAAAAGAGCACAATCTCCGCTACTCAGGGAGGCGATTGAGAGGCTGATGTGCATACATGGGAGTCTGTCAATTACCGCAAAGAGGGACAGGGGAGTACTCCGATAATAAACCCAGACTCCATTTTATTTCTTTGCCCCCTATTAGTCAAACCACTCTTTTTTTAAAGCCATTTTGGCTAATAGGAGCAAGGACCTGTAAATATTAATCTGAAATCTACTTTAAAGGGCATCTGTCAGCAGATTTGCACCTATAAATCTGGCTGAACTGTTACATGTGCACTTGAAGGCATCCGTGTTGGTCCCACGTTCATATGTGCCCACAATGCTGAGAAAAATCATGTTTTAATATATGCAAATGAGCCTCAAGGAGCGTGGCAGATGCGGAGAGCTGAGCCACTAGGTGTAACGGTAACGCCCCCGTTGCTCCTAGAGGCTCATTTGCATATTAGATGATTTGGCCCATGTGAACATGGAGCCAACACAGATGTCTTCAGCTGCCAAGCGCACATGTAACAGGTCAACTAGTTTCCCAGGTTCAAATCTGCTGGCGACACAAAGTCTAGCAAGTCACTATGTAGACAAATGAGCTGGTGTTTTATGGAGGATTGTAAGAACTAAAAGCTTTTGATCTGTACATTTGTGAAAAATAATTTGAATATCATATTCACATCTTTAGTAATGCCAGCCTGAAGACACAAGCCACATGTAAGAAGAGTTTCTATCCACGTCTCCAGATATTTCTTCCCTTGTGCTTTGGAGGCTCAGCGTGCTGATTTATGACATATATACTTTATAAAGTCTGGGTCTACATGACTTCATTATATTGCTAGACGTACAGATTTATATGTTTTAGCAATATCGCGAAAAGAAGTACTAAAGGCTATAACAATGCCCTTAATGAAGACATCTCACCTCTCCTGACAAGGCTGATTTAGAATATATTTGCATTCCTAATGAAATAATTCTGAACACTTTGTATAAATCTGCATAGCACCATTCCTCGGTTATTCCTCCTAGAAATGAAATCATTAACTGTGTGCTGCCATTCCCCTTGACAACAGGGTGTATCTACAGTCAGCCACTGCTAGCACTGACTGGACAACGATGGGATAGGCCCCTAAGATGTAGCACATGGTTGTCATTTTATTCATGAACTTTTAGAATGAATAAAAGAGGAACAGAACAAAGCAACAAGTCAGCCATAGATACAAATCTGCTAACAGATGCCCTTTAACCCCTTCATGACATAGCCATTTTTCACCTTAAGGACCAGGCCAAATTTTGGAAATATGACATGTGTCACTTTATGTGGTAATAGCTTTGAAACACTTTTACTTATCCAAGCCGTTCTGAGATTGTTTTCTCGTGACACGTTGTACTCCATGACAGTGGTAAATTTGAGTCAATATAAATCACCTTTATTTATTAAAAAATCCTAAATTTACAGAAAATTTGGAAAAAATTGTAATTTTCAAACTTTGAATTTCTCTGCTTTTAAGGCACATTGTGATTTCTCACAAAATAGTTATTACTTTACATTTCCCATATGTCTACTTTATGTTACCATCATTTTGTAGATATAATTTTATTTTTTGGGGACGTTAGAAGGCTTAGAATTTTAGAAGTAATTCTTAAAATTTTTAAGAAATTTTCCAAAACAATTTTTTTTAAGCACCAGTTCAGTTCTGAAGTCACTTTGTGGGGTTAACATAATAGAAACCACCATAAATGACCCCATTTTAGAAGCTACACCCCTCAAGGTTTTCAAAACTAATTTACTAACTTTGTTAACCCTTTATGTCTTCCACAAGATTTAAAGGAAAATGGAGATGACGTTTCTAAATTTCACTTTTTTGGCAGATTTTCCATTTTAATACATTTTTTCCTTGAACACATCAAGGGTTAATAGCCAAACAAAACTCAAAAACTATTACCCTGATTCTGCGATTTACAGAAACACCCCACATGTGATTGTAAACTACTGTATGGGCGCACAGCAGGGCGCAGAAGGAAAGGTGCGCCAAATGGTTTTTGGAGGGCAAATTTTGCTGGACTGGTTTTCAGACACCATGTCCCATTTGAGGCCCCCCTGATGCACCCCTACAGTAGAAACAACCAAAAAGTGCCCATATTTTGGAAACTAAGGGATAAGGTGACAGTGTTATTGATATTATTTTGGGTTACATATGATTTTTGATCGCTTTATATTACACTTTTTGTTAGGCAAGGTAACCAAAAATGGCTGTTCTGGCTCAGTTTTTATTTTTATTTTTTACTGTGTTCACCTGAGGGGTTAACTCCTGTGATATTTTTGTAGAGCAGGTTGTTACGGACGTGGCGATACCTAACATGTATAGTTTTTTTTATTTATTTAAGTTTTACACAATAATATCATTTTTTAAACAAAAAAAATCATGTTTTAGTCTCTCCATAGTGTGAGAGCTGTAGTTTTTTTATTTTTTGGGCAATTGTCTCAGGTAGGGGCTCATTTTATGCGGGAAGAGGTGACGGTTAGATTGGTACTATTTTGAGTGGCATACGCCTTTTTGATCGCTTGCTATTAAAATTTTTGTGACGTAAAGTGACAAAAATGGCTTTTTTTACCCTGTTTTTATTTTATTTTTTTTACTGTGTTCACCTGAGGGGTTAACTCATGTGATATTTTTGTAGAGCAGATTGTTACGGATGTGGTGATACCTAACATCTATAGTTTTTTTTATTTATTTAAGTTTTACACGATAATATTTTTTAAACAAAAAAATCATGTTTTAGTCTCTCCATAGTGTGAGAGCTGTAGTTTTTTTATTTTTTGGGCAATTGTCTCAGGTAGGGGCTCATTTTTTGCGGGAAGAGGTAACGGTTAGATTGGTACTATTTTAAGGGGCATACGCCTTTTTGATCGCGTGGTATTGCACTTTTTGTGATGTTAAGTGACAAAAAATGGCTTTTTTGACACTGTTTTTATTTATTTATTTTTACGGTGTTCACCTGAGGGGTCAGGGCATGTGATATTTTTGTAGAGCAGGTTGTTACGAACGTGGCGATACCTAACATGATTGGGGTATTTTTTTTCTTTTTTTACTAATTTTAAATTTGAGTTTTGGGGGGAAAAATAGGATTTTTTTAAAACTTTTTTTAACTTTTTTTTAACTTTTTTTTTTTTTTTTTTTTTTTTACACTTTTTTAGACTCAGACCCACTTGGTTCTTGAAGAACCAGTGGGTCTGATTGTTCTATAATACACTACAGTACACTGTATAGTGTACTGCAGTGTATTTTCATTCTTGCTAAGCCTTGTCAGGCTCCTGCCTTTAGCTGGAGCCTGATGAGGCTTAGCTTACACCATGGCAAGCAGACGCTTCTGAAAGCGTCTGGTTGCCATGGTAACCATCGGGACGCTGCCAGAGCAGAACAGCGTCCCGATGGAAGGGGGAGGGAGCTTCCTCCCCCTCTTCAGCCCACACCATCGGCGCTGCCAGCGCACCGCAGCGCAGATGGGAGAGGGAGGGAGCTCCCTCCCTGTTAACCCTTTCCATGCCGCGGTCCCTACGGACCGTGGCATGGAAGGGGTTAAACTGCTGACATCGGCGCCAGCACCGATGTCAGCAGTTTGAAGCAGAGTATCAGCTGTATGCTGATACTCTGCTTCACCCGCTCTCCATCCTGAAAATCAATGCGGCGGCGATGCCGCTGCCATACGCCCGTCCGCCCGCCCACCCGCCCGCCGCACATTACACCCCCCCCCCGCACATTACATGTATATTATATACATATATATTATATGTATATAATATATACATATTCATTATTATTTATTTTTTTTTTTACATTAAAAAGCATGCCATCGCTGTGATTGGCTAGTCTTTATAGACTAGCCAATCACAGCGATCGCTAGCCCGGGACCGCCCCCATTGGTCCCGGGCTGGTAAGCTGAGACCCCTGGCTGTAAGTAACAGCCGGGGTCTCAGCACTGTCACCATGTCAGCAGACATGGTGACAGTTTAATGTAATGACGAGTATACTCGTCATATAGCGTGAAGGGGTTAAAAAAGGCAGAACTCTGACCAATACAAGTCAATGGGGCCATGCACACCAATTTTTTTATTTAACAGATCTGGGTGCTCGACAAGAGAAACTCACTGCATGTTCTATTCAGGACCATCTCTGCGGCTCAGAATAGCCATTTCTATTGACATTTCAATGTCAATATTTTCAAAAAACCTACACTCCTACATTTTTTTCACTGAGCACTGGTCTGTCCAGATCACTTTACTGCAGTTATCTGCTTATCATTACAGGCAGGATTAGCATAACAGATACCACCTAAATAGTAGAGCAGTCACGATGCCAGAACTAGTTCGAATACCAGGAAAAGTATTGAGATGCCACGCAAAAAAAAAACAAAAAAAAAACAAAAACAACACATTAACGCCATGTTGCCGACAACATTGGGTTAAAGGAGTATTCTCATCTTAGACAATGGGGGCATATTGCTAGGATATGCCCCCCATTGTCTTATAGGTGTGGGTCCCTCCGTCGGCTACATAGAAATGAATGGGAGCAGTGGCTGCGCCCTCCTTCATTTTGGGGGCTCCGTTCTCGATATAGCGGTGGGACCCGCACCTATAAGACAATGGGGGCATATACTAGCGGGGGAGCTGCGCCTGGGGGTGGCCGGACCCCGGGAAACCCAGGGTCCTCCAGCGATATGCCCCCATTGTCTAAGATGAGAATACCCCTTTAACTTGACCATTATGTGAGGAGGTACTTGCTTGATGGGGTGAAGTCACGTGGATGACATAACTATAGGTCCTTTTCCTACCAGCACTGTGAATGTGGCCCCTTGTTGTATATATCGGTAAAGTGTCCTCTGTACTCCTATTCGCCACTGATGAGAACGTGGCGCGTGCTGCTCTATGCATGAGCTATATTCTCCGAAAGGAAATGATTTTAAGCTAATCCTATTATGGAACCAATATTTTTTTTTTTTATAAAAAGATACAAATAGATTATAGTTAGAGTTGAGCGAATGTGCTCGTAACAAGCACTGTAGTGCTCGGATCCCCTGCGCTCGCATGGCCGCAGCCATCCGGATCCGTCCTCACCTGACTGTAAGTTGTTGGGGGCGGATCCGTTTGGTATGACACACGAGTGTCATACTAAACGGATCCGTCCCCACTGACTTGCAGTCTGGTGAGGAGGACGGATCCGGATGGCTGCGCCCATGCGAGCGCAGGGGATCCGAGCACTCCAGTGCTTGTTACGAGCACGTTCGCTCATCTCTAGTTATAGTCAAGGCTTATTTACTCCCTCCTGACCTCTGCACAGGTCACAGAGCATGCCCAGAAAACTCTCCCATACTGGGGTTCATTCAGACGACCATGTGTTTGTGTCTGCATCCAAATCCACTGTGCAATTTTGTGTAACGGATACTGACCCATTCATTTCATAGGGGCCACAAAAGATGAGCTGTCCGCATCTATACTTCCGCACCCCAAAAAATGAGGCAATTGCAGACAAGAATAGGTATTTCTATCATAGGGCTGACCGTTTCATAAAACGTGAAACGCACACAGACGATATCCATGATTTGCGGACTGCAAAAACAGATAGTCGTCTGAATGAGCCCTTAGTCAGAGTCCCCTGGATACAGTAAAGCAGACCTCTAAATGCTGTTAACAGCTCGGGTAAGAAGCCGCCCCATAATTATGTTCGGGAAAGAGAATTTTAAAAAATTGCAATCACAAAATAAAAACACATGAAAAAAATGCATGTGTGTCGCTATCTAGTTTTTCAGTGACACATTCCCTCTAAGTCTAGTTGTATTCATGAGCAGAGCGAACACTCGCCTTCCCTCACCCATTGGGAAGGTGACAGGCAGAATAAACCACTACCAAGATACCTACATGAAAGAGTGTTCAATCCATCGCTCATCAGCAGTCGATAGCGCGGAGGACCATTCGCAGTGTTGATTGGACGTGTATTCTAAAACATTAAGACATTTTATACTTCAGAAAATGAGAATCAAATTAAACTTACTTTTACATGTTTGTTAATGAAATATACTAAATCCATATCTTTTCCAGGGAATTGATGTCTTAAAGGGCATCTGTCAGCAGATGCCCTTGCCATCTGTGTTGGTCCCATGTTCGTATGTGCCCGCATTGCTGAGAAAATGATGTTTTATATATTTTCAAATGAGCCTCTAGGAGCAGCGGGAGCGTTGGGGACGTGGCTGTTACACCTAGAGCAGAGATCTCAAACTCGTGGCCCTCCAGCTGTTGTAAAACTACAACTTCCATCATGCCAGGAGAGCCTACAGCTATTGGGGCATGCTGGGAGTTGTAGTTTTGCAACAGCTGGAGGGCCACGAGTTTGAGATCCCTGACCTAGAGGCTCTGTTCTCTATGCAACCGCTGGATCCTCTCCACTGACAGGACCAGGCAATGTAACCATCATCAGGCCTTGCCCTGTGAATGAGAGGGCACAGCAGTTACCAAGAGAGCAGAGCCTCTAGGTGTAATGACAACGCCCCCGTTGCTCTTAGAGGCTCATTTGCAAATATATAAAACATCATTTTTCTCAGCGATGCGGGCACATCTGAACATAGGACCAACACAGATGTCGCCAGCTGCCAAGTGCACATGTAACCGGTCAGCCAGTGTCATAGGTACAGAACTGCTGACAGATGCCATTTAAAGGTAACCCGTCGCACTGAACATGGTGTCTGATCTTTTGCCCTGCAACATGCTGCCTATAGGAGCTGAGCAGACTGATATATAGATTTATGGGAAAAGATTCCGTATAATTGTATTTCATTCATTTAAATCCCTGCTCATTCTGGGCTCTGAAGTCCAGGAGACGGTCCTATCAGTGATTGACAGGCTTCTCTCTATGATTGTGTATACAGAGATAGCTGTCAATCACTAATAGGACCGCCTCCCTGACTCCAAAGCTCAGAATGAGCAGGAACATAAATGAATGAAATACAATTATACTGAATCCTTTCCAATAAAACTATATATCGGTCTGCTCAGCTCCTGCTTTTTACCATAATGCCTACAGCTTACGCTGCATTTTCACATTCCTTTAAAGGGAACCTGCCATCTCCAAAACACCCTCCAAACTAGAGTAAGCGTTGTATAGAGTAAGTGATGCTGAATCCGAATATGTAAGTTTCATCTTCATACTCACTTCCATTCTGACACTGTGCTCCCACAAACCTGCAGTAAAATGCACTGAGAGGACTACTGGACTCACTCATATAATGGAAAGGACTCAAAGAAGAGTCCTCTTAATGCATTTTACTGCAGGTTTGTGTGAGCACAGCGTCAGAATGGAAGTGAGTATGAAGATAAAACTTACATATTCGGATTCAGCATCACTTACACTACACAACGCTTACTCTAGTTCAGGGGGTGTTTCGGGGATGACAGGTTCCCTTTAACTTGCAATCTCTCACAGATGCCTTTAGGGGGAAAAAAGACTAGTAGAAAACGCCATGGATCAGGGGGTTTACATTGACAAACAAACTGACTATCTAGTTCCCTGGATTTGATATGCCCTGGTTTATGTGTCCATAACTCCTTTGCACACCTTGATGTACAGTACTGTGCAAAACATTTGGGCAAGTGTGAAAAATGCTGCTAAGAATGCTTTAAATAATAGAAGCGTTAATAGTTTACCGTCTTTTTCGGATACACGCTCCCCCCCCCTTCTAAGTGCCTAGATGCTGCAATTACTATTGACTGCAGACTCTAGGGCAGTGGTGGCGAACCTATGGCACAGGTGCCACTCAGAGCCCTCTCTGTGGGCACCCGCACCCTGGAAAAAGTCCATGGTGTACCAATATGCCTTAGACCTTTCCTGCCGTTCATCAGCGCAGGGCGCACTATGAACAGCACAGGCAGCACATTGTATGTAGGCAGTCTATTATAGCTAAAGGATAAAGTACATGGAAAACATACTATACAGGACTGTAGTATTCAGGTTAAATTGCCATGTTGGCACTTTGCGATAAATATGTGGGTTTTGAGTTGCATTTTGGTCACTCTGTTTCTAAAAGGTTCGCCATCACTGCTCCAGGGAGTTAAAGGGGTTAAATATATTCACAAATACCTTTCATTAGTTATAATGACTCGTTTTGTATGGGGAGCGATCATTACGAGAAACTAAATGGCCGCCGTCCTATTAGTACACACAAAACCTGTCCTAATAACACAGGAGGACAAGTTACTTCCGAGCACTGAGCTAAAGAGCTGTCTCATCTTTGTTCTACCTGTTAGGGATTATGATCCTGAATACAGATGATAAGAACTTCAGCTGAATCTCTGTAGGAATGGAATTCATAAGGAGACATGAAGTACAGAGAGTGGGGTGTGAATAATGAGCAGCAGCTATTACATGCAGTCTCCATTACCACAGTCTGTCCTGTCCATCCTGTCTGTACTTCATGTCTCATAAACTCCATTCCTACAGAGATTTAACTGAAGTTCTTATCATCTGTATTCAGGATCATAATCCCTAACAGGTAGAACAGAGATGGGGCAGCTCTTTAGCTCAGTGTTGTGAAGTAACTTGTCCTCCTGTGTGATTAGGACAGGTTTTGTGTGTACTGACAGGATGGCGGCCATTTTGTTTCTCCTAATGATTGCTCCCTAGACAACATGAGCCATTATAACTAATGAAAGGTATTTGGGAATAGATTTATTATAAAGTAATACCGTATTTTTCGCCCTATAAGACGCTGCAGCGTCAGGTCATAGTGCGTGCCGGCAGGGAAGAGAGAGGAGCGCGGGACCGGACGGCAGCGCAGAACAGGTAAGTATGGTCTTTAAGTGGCTGGGTGGGCTGATGTGAGGTCTGATGGGGGCACATTCTGCTGATGTGAGTCTGATGGGGCACATTCTGCTGATGTGAGGTCTGATGGGGGCACATTCTGCTGATGTGAGGTCTGATGGGGGCACATTCTGCTGATGTGAGGTCTGATGGGGGCACATTCTGCTGATGTGAGGTCTGATGGGGGCACATTCTGCTGATGTGAGGTCTGATGGGGGCACATACTGTTGCTCTGAGGTCTGATGGGGGCACATTCTGCTGCTCTGAGGTCTGATGGGGGCACATTCTGCTGATTTGAGGTCTGATGGGGGCACATTCTGCTGATCTGAGGTCTGATGGGGGCACATTCTGCTGATCTGAGGTCTGATGGGGGCACATTCTGCTGATCTGAGGTCTGATGGGGGGCACATTCTGCTGATCTGAGGTCTGATGGGGGCACATTCTGCTGATCTGAGGTCTGATGGGGGCACATTCTGCTGATCTGAGGTCTGATGGGGGCACATTCTGCTGATCTGAGGTCTGATGGGGGCACATTCTGCTGATCTGAGGTCTGATGGGGGCACATTCTGCTGATCTGGAGGTCTGATGGGGGCACATTCTGCTGATCTGAGGTCTGATGGGGGCACATTCTGCTGATCTGAGGTCTGATGGGGGCACATTCTGCTGATCTGAGGTCTGATGGGGGCACATTCTGCTGATCTGAGGTCTGGTGGGAGCACAGTGAGATGGTATGGGGGCACAGGGGGCTGATATGGGGGTCTGATGTGATGTCCTTAAATTTATGGGCAGTCTGATAAGAGGATCTGATGAAAAATATTTTTTTCTTATTTTCCTACACTAAAACCTAGGTGCGTCTTATGGGCCGGTGCGTCTTATAGGGCGAAAAATACGGTATTTTAAGGGAGTCTGTCAGCAGGATATTGGGTATAGAGATAATTACATTTCTATACCGGCCTTACTGCTGTGATTGTAAATATGTAAGTGTAATTGTTATTAGGGCAGTAGTTTACATAAAAAAGCGTTTTTATTAACATGTGAAATACCTGGATAAGGAGCCCAAGGGGAGGTCCTGCGAGCCGTTGGAGCCCAGGCACGCCGCAGATTTCGGAGCCCAGCACCGCCCTCCAGCTAATTATGCACGCCCCTTCAGCGCTGTCTTCTCCTCCGGCTGCGGCACAGACTCTTGTATGCACGGCGCATGCGCGAGATGCGCCGCAGCCAGGGGAGAAGACAGCGCTGAAGGGGCGTGCATAATTAGCTGGAGGGCGGTGCTGGGCTCCGAAATCTGCGGCGTGCCTGGGCTCCAACGGCTCGCAGGACCTCCCCTTGGGCTCCTTATCCAGGTATTTCACATGTTAATAAAAACGCTTTTTTATATAAACTACTGCCCTAATAACAATTACACTTACATATTTACAATCACAGCAGTAAGGCCGGTATAGAGATGTAATTATCTCTATACCCAATATCCTGCTGACAGAATCCCTTTAAGTATTTTCATTTTCTTGATTCCCGGAGAACCTCTTTAAGCAACTAGGATCAACACACTCTCTGATCCTGGACATTACAGCAGTAGCTCCACTTCAGTCGGTCCCAGGCCCCTGTGGTGATGTGACACACTTTGTCAGGGGCTGAAGAGATTACACAGGCTACGCTGATTCAGCAACCCAGACCAAAATGTCTCACACATAGCATACGCAGGAGGCCTTATGTAAAGTGCAAAAACGCCTGTACAGGCATTACTGTGACCTGTGCCCACCAATCAGCTGTTTGAAGAAGCACTGTTCTCGTGCTCCTGCGGAGAGGGGATAAGTTGTCTTCAGGGGACATCTGTATGGTGGTTTTTGTTATAATGTACAGAACAGACACCAGTGAGGCCTGACAGAACCAGTGACATATACCGAGGTCCATAGGGATGAATCATGGTAAAGGGAAGAACAATGGTACCTGCAGGACTATCTTTCCCATCAAAACTAAGGTTACTTTCACTTCTGCTTTTTTCCTTTCCGCTATTGAGTTCCGTCATAGGATCTCACTACTGGAGGAAACCGCTTCAGTTTTTTCCCTATTCATTGTCAATGGGGACAAAACTGAACTGAAAGGAGCAGATCAAGACCGATCCGGCATGAAACTGAACGCAAGTTGATGGGGCCGAATCTGTTTTCTCAGACACAAAAGAAAACAGATCTGGCGTCCATTGACTTACAATGGTTGTAGTGCCGGATCCATCATTATTTTTGAGATAATACAACCAGATCAGTTCAAAAAGGATGCAGCCGGTTGTATTATACTAACGGAGGCGTTTTTGCTGATCCCCGACTGAACCAGAAAAAAACACGGATGTAAAAGTAGCCTTACAGAAACCAAGCTGACACATGTGAATATAATAGAAAAGTGGTGGATTGAACTTACAATGACTTGCAGAACAGGCTTGCACGAGGTATCGCCCTGTAAGATGGCCTGTAATACAAGAAAACATTGCTAATTAAAGCCGGAAAATACATCAGAAATAACATTGCAGCTGCAGCACCAGGTCTATACACTGCACTACAGCTGCAGAGTATACAGAGCAGGGATGTAATACTTATCTGTGGGACGGGAAAATAAAGTAACTCCCACCTGCCCGCAGGTTATATAAGCCCACTCACCGCTATGGACCCCTCACTCAGCTTCGGCAGCGCCATCCTGACAGCAATGTACCACGCAACCCACCGCGCTCTGACCGGACAACTGTCTGCCGCTCACTGCGCGCGCAGTTCCCCTCAACCTCCTGGCGCCAAATCCCACGTCCAGTCACGCTGAGACTGACAGCGACGTGACGTAGGCAACATGGAAACTGCTTCGGCCATCTTTCTTTCGGGCAGAAATTAAAATTGCAGTAGTGTTGTGTGCAGGGGAAGGCGCAATGCCGTAGGTATTCAGTTCCGACTAGCCAGCAATAATGATGGCGGCATTGGGTTTAGCGGTCAGTGTGTAACCTGTCGTCTACGCGCTTTGGAAAGGGCAGAAGACTGCGCCGGACTGCGGCGCCAACTCTAACACGTGACAGGGCTACAAAGGAGCTAGAAGTGTGAGTGATTGAGCGAGTGGCGGGCTAGTTATGTGCCATGCAACCCGAGCTGTCATTATAAATGATACAATACATTAGAGAACTGCTTACATGACAATTCCCTAACACTGTTATCTGCCCGGCCAGGACCTAAGCCTGTAATCTCAGGAAGGAGGTTGCTCTCCGGAAAGGGTTCACACTTGACGTATATTTAGGGTGACCAGATCTGGGTTTCTGAAAAGGAGGACACTTTTTTAAAAAAATAATTACACTATACCCCAGGGAATGGGGACCCGAACTTCCCTTTATTATTTTCCGTTATAACATGGTTATAACAGAAAATAATTGTTAAAATGGCCCTTAGAGGTTAAAAATAATTTTAAAAAAACTCACCTTTTCCACTTGTTCGCGGCGCAGCCGGTCCGGTGTCTTCTTTCTTCTTTCACCTTGCAGGACCTGCAAAGGGACCTTTGGTGACGTCACCGGCGCGGTGAGCGCGCTCACCACGTGGTGACGTCACCAAAGGTCCTTTTGCAGGTCCTGCAAGGCTGGGAAAGAAGACACCGGACCGGCTGCGCCGCGAACAAGTGGAAAAGGTGAGTTTGTTTTTATTATTTTTAACCCTAAAGGCCATTTTAAAAGTTAAAATGACTTTGTTGGACTGCCTCAAACTGAGTCAAACATAAATTATGTTTGACTCAAACAGTTTGAGGCAGTCCAACAAAATCCTGGACGATTTTCCAATTCCCCCCGGACATTTTTTTAATGCCCAAAAGTAGGACATGTCCGGGGAAAATAGGACGTCTGGTCACACTACGTATATTTACTGTGGAAATTTACATATACCATGTATTTCTATGGGGAAAAAAGAAAATCTGCAAATAATTTCTGTAATGTACTCTGTGTGCTGCAGATTTTAGATGTGGAATTTCATCATAGACCTTAAAAGGGGTTTTCTCATATCAGACAATGGAGCTGTAGTGCTAGGATATGCCCCCATTGTCTTATAGAACCCGCACCTATATCGGGAACGTTGCCCCAAAAATGGTCGAGAGCGCACTGTGCATGCACAGCCGCCCTCCATTCATTTTCTATGGGGCTGCCAAAAATAGATGAGCCCATAGAAGTGAATGGGAGCAGTGGCCGGTCATGCAGTGTCCTCTTTCACTTCTATGGGGAGAGCTCTTGGTGGTGGCCAGACCGAAGTCCTCCAGCCACCACTTTGTGGGGCTCTGTTCCCGATATAGATGCGGGTCCCAGTGGTGAGATGAGGTTTAAAGGGGTTGTCCGGGTTCAGAGAAGAACCCGGACATACCTGCAATTTCACCCAGGCAGCCTGCCTGAAGAGGACATCGGAGCATCTCATGCTCCGATGCCCCCCCCTTGCCCTGCGCTAGATCGCGCAGGGCAAGGTCTCTTGTTTTGTAAATACTCGCTGCCGGGCGGGTACTTCCGCCCGGCAGTGAGTTCGGTGACGTCACCGGCCTTAATGGGCCGGCTTTAGCGCTGCCCTAGCCGTTTTACTGGCTAGGGCAGCGCTGAAGCCTGTCCATCAGCGCCGATGACGTCACCGACTCACTGCCAGGCGGAAGCCTCTGCCCGGCAGGGACCGGTACGTCACCGGAACCCGGCGAAATTCCTTTGCCCTGCGCTAATTAGCGCAGGGCAAAGGAGGGCATCGGAGCATAGGATGCTCCAATGCCCTGTTCAGGCGGGCCTGCCTGGGTGAAATTGCAGGTATGTCCGGGTTCTTCTCTGAACCCGGACAACCCCTTTAACACTGACAAATGTAAGGTTATGCACATGGGAAAGAAAAAAAGCAAAAAAAAAAAAAGCAAGTCACCAGTACATACTAAATGGTAAAACACTGGGTAACACTGACATGGAAAAGGACCTAGGCATTTTAGTGGACAGCAAACTGAGCTGTAGAAACCAGTCACATGGTTTAGGAGGAGACAGGCTGTTTGTGTGATCCTAACCATGTGACTGATCACATGGTCATGACATCATTGAAGGTCCTTGCAAGCTATGGTGAATGGAGTGTTTCTTCTCTGCCTGGGCCTGTCAATCAACAGAGCCTCTAGGAGCAGGGGTAACGCCCCTTGCACCTAGAGGCCTTATTAGCATAAAATTAGCATAAAATAAGAGTTCATTTTATATAAAAGTGGGGGCACTAGTAAATAAAACAGATATATATTTGGAATCAGGTGACATTAGCACATCTCTAATGTCAGCCTGATTCATACCGAAAAAAATGGTGACAGAAACCCTTTAACATCAGGCTTCTAATGATGTTCTTGTGTAAGATGTCTGAGGCACATAATCGCTGTAAAACAACTTTATTCCCCTCATAGGTCGTATGCAAACGAGGTTCTTGAATTCAAGGAGGGCAGCGGCTTTCACACTTGAAGTCAAGCACGCCGCACCCCGTTCCCTCCCCTTCGCATTTGATTGATGGCCATTTGTTTTCTATTAGGCGCGATTCCATCCTGATATTTCACGCATGCGCCATATGCTCTCATTTCCGGCGCCTGCGCATTGATCCCTGGCTTCAGTGAGTCAATACGCACGCGCAGACTCATGGGTAAGTGTTTCAGAGAACATTACCCTGCATCAGCGTCAGTCACAGGATCGGGAGCGCCTTGGCGTTGACTCGCTGAACCAAGTACACTACAGCACGGATCAATACGCAGACGCCGGAAACAAGACCATACAGCGCCTGCGCAAAATCTCAGGATGGAATTTGTCTTGAAAGAAATGAAAGGCCATCAATCAAATGCGAAGGGGAGGGAGCGGGGTGCGGCATGCTTGATTTCACATGTGAAAGCCGCTGCCCCCTTGACTTCAAGAACCTCGTTTGCATACGACCTGTGAGGGGAATAAAGTTGTTTTCCAGCGATTATGTGCCTCAGACATCTTGCACAAGAGCATCATTAGAAGCCTGATGTTAACAACTTTAAAGGGGTTGTCCGGGTTCAGAGAAGAACCCGGACATACCTGCAATTTCACCCAGGCAGCCCGCCTGAAGAGGGCATCGGAGCATCCTATGCTCCGATGCCCTCCTTTGCCCTGCGCTAATTAGCGCAGGGCAAAGGAATTTCGCCGGGTTCCGGTGACGTACCGGTCCCTGCCGGGCAGAGGCTTCCGCCCGGCAGTGAGTCGGTGACGTCATCGGCGCTGATGGACAGGCTTCAGCGCTGCCCTAGCCAGTAAAACGGCTAGGGCAGCGCTAAAGCCGGCCCATTAAGGCCGGTGACGTCACCGAACTCACTGCCGGGCGGAAGTACCCGCCCGGCAGCGAGTATTTTCAAAACAAGAGACCTTGCCCTGCGCGATCTAGCGCAGGGCAAGGGGGGGGCATCGGAGCATGAGATGCTCCGATGTCCTCTTCAGGCAGGCTGCCTGGGTGAAATTGCAGGTATGTCCGGGTTCTTCTCTGAACCCGGACAACCCCTTTAAGGTACTGCTGGCAGTTTATGATCCATTTTGGTGCTGACAGGTTCCCTTTAATACTTGACATAACAGATATGCTGCCTCTGAAAGGGTTTTCCACCTTAAAAATGTGAATTACAGTCGGAATGTGATCCTTAAAGAGAACCCATCACTTGGAAAACCCTGTGGAATCTATGGGTAGCTTTAGATAAAACAGGAGGAGATTTATCAACCCCCTACACCAGAAAACTGGTCACATAAAAATGTATAAAAAAAAAACCTGCATGTGTGCTTGGCATCTATGTTGGTCCCATGTTCATAAGCATGCCCGCATTGCTGGGAAAAATTTTAATGGGGACCTTTAACTGGGGGTTGCTGTTACACCTAGAGGCTCAGCTCTCTTTGACAGGGTCAGGTGTGATGACGTTTTCACTGCCTGGCTGTGTCAATCAAAGTGGAGTTGGTGCTGCAATTGCAGAGAGAGCAGAGGCCTCTAGGTGTAACGGCAACGACCCCATTGCTCCTAGAGGCCTATTTGCATATATTAAAACATTGTTTTTCCCCTCACCCATGACAGCACCATAGAGAGATGGATCCGCCCCAACAGTTGGACAGGAAATCTTAGAGCAATTAAAAAGGGAACACCCACTTTCTCCTTCAGTGTGGTTTCCTGTCCTCCGGACAGTGGAGCCTGGAGCATGCAGCCTCTCAGGGCTGTGAAACAAGGAACACCTTGGGATGATTGATGCGTTTGAATTTTGGATATTTTGGCCTCACGGTTCGGGGCCTGGTTGTCTGCCTCGCGGCGTCAGGGCCTGGTTGACTGCCTGGTGGCATCAGGGCCTGGTTGACTGCCTCGCGGCGTCAGGGCCTGGTTGACTGCCTGGTGGCATCAGGGCCTGGTTGACTGCCTGGCGGCGTCAGGGCCTGGTTGACTGCCTGGCGGCGTCAGGGCCTGGTTGACTGCCTGGCGGCGTCAGGGCCTGGTTGACTGCCTGGCGGCGTCAGGGCCTGGTTGACTGCCTGGCGGCGTCAGGGCCTGGTTGACTGCCTGGCGGCGTCAGGGCCTGGTTGACTGCCTGGCGGCGTCAGGGCCTGGTTGACTGCCTGGCGGCGTCAGGGCCTGGTTGACTGCCTGGCGGCGTCAGGGCCTGGTTGACTGCCTGGCGGCGTCAGGGCCTGGTTGACTGCCTGGCGGCGTCATGGCCTGGTTGACTGCCTGGCGGCTTCATGGCCTGGTTGACTGCCTGGCGGCCTCAGGGCCTGGTTGACTGCCTGGCGGCCTCAGGGCCTGGTTGACTGCCTGGCGGCCTCAGGGCCTGGTTGACTGCCTGGCGGCCTCAGGGCCTGGTTGACTGCCTGGCGGCCTCAGGGCCTGGTTGACTGCCTGGCGGCCTCAGGGTCTGGTTGACTGCCTTTGAGTCTATGCCTGTCTGGCTGACTGACTTTGAGTCTATGCCTGTCTGGCTGACTGACTTTGAGTCTATGCCTGTCTGGCTGACTGACTTTGAGTCTGTGGCATGCTGACTGGCTGTCGGCCTTTGAGTCTATGCCTGTCTGGCTGACTGACTTTGAGTCTATGCCTGTCTGGCTGACTGACTTTGAGTCTATGCCTGTCTGGCTGACTGACTTTGAGTCTGTGGCATGCTGACTGGCTGTCGGCCTTTGAGTCTATGCCTGTCTGGCTGACTGACTTTGAGTCTATGCTAGGGCTGGGCGATTAATCAAATTAATTCGATGTGGGGTCTATTGGGCACAATGGGCTGATGTGGGGTCTGATGGGGGCACAATGGGCTGATGTGGGGGTCTGATGGGGCATAATGGGCTGATCTGAGGTCTGATGGGCACAATGGGCTGATCTGAGGTCTAATGGGGGAACAGTGGGCTGATCTGAGGTCTGATGGGGGCACACTGGGCTGATGTGGGGTCTGATGGGGCACAATGGGCTGATGTGGGATCTAATGAGGCACAATGGGCTGATGGGGCACAATGGGCTGATGTGGGGTCTGATGGGGCATAATGGGCTGATCTGAGGTCAGATGAGGGCAGAATGGGCTGATATGAGGTCTGATGGGGGCACACTGGACTGATCTGAGGTCTGATGGGGGCACAATGGGCTGATGTGGGGTCTGATGGGGGCACAATGGGCTGATGTGGGGTCTGATGGGGCACAATGGGCTGATGTGGGATCTAATGAGGCACAATGGTCTGATGGGGCACAATGGGCTGATGTGGGGTCTGATGGGGCATAATGGGCTGATCTGAGGTCTGATGAGGGCACAGTGGGCTGATCTGAGGTCTGATGGTATAGTGGGCTGATGTGAGGTCTGGTGGGGGCACAGTGGGCTGATCTGAGGTCTGATGGGGGCACAGTAGGCTTTTTTTATTTATTTTTTTATATTTTTAATAACATAAGAAAATAGAGATTTAAATCGTGAATCGTCCAAAATTTTTAAAAAAATCGAGATTTTTTTTTTTTGGCCATATCGCCCAGCTCTAGTCTATGCCTGTCTGGCTGACTGACTTTGAGTCTGTGGCATTCTGACTGGCTGTCGGCCTTTGAGTCTATGCCTGTCTGGCTGACTGACTTTGAGTCTATGCCTGTCTGGCTGACTGACTTTGAGTCTATGCCTGTCTGGCTGACTGACTTTGAGTCTATGCCTGTCTGGCTGACTGACTTTGAGTCTGTGGCATTCTGACTGGCTGTCGGTCTTTGAGTCTATGCCTGTCTGGCTGACTGACTTTGAGTCTATGCCTGTCTGGCTGACTGACTTTGAGTCTATGCCTGTCTGTCTGGCTGACTGACTCTGGGTGTATTCCTGTCTGGCTGACTGACTTTGAGTGTATGCTTGTCTGACTGACTTTGTGTCTATACTTGTCTGTCTGGCCGACTGCTTTGAATCAATACCTGTCTAGATGGATGACTGCCTTTGAGTCTATCTGGTTGAATGGCTGCCTTTGGGTTTATGCCTTGTCGGCTGCCTATGATCCAGGGCCTAACTGGCGGGCTGCTTTTGAGTTGGGGCAGCCCTGGGTTAAGACAGTCGGACTTTGTGGCTTGCTTGCTGAAATGACTGTTTCTGCAGCTGGCATTGTAGCTGTTTGCTTCTGCTGCTGGGCTTGTGCGGTACAGTTATGTTTGGCTGCCTGCCTATGCAGCGATGTCTGGATGGCTAGCGCCTTGTGCGACTGTGTTTGGTGGCGACTGTTGTATTGGGATGTCTGTACTTGGGCGATGAGTGAGTGACTACGTGACTTGCATGTCTGAGGTGCTGCCATGTCTGGTTGAGGGTCTGCCTTTGTGATTATGCATACATGGTGAACTAATTTTGTGGCTATGCATGGTTGACCTTCTCAAGTGTATTGGTCTGCAGAGAACAGAGCGACCCATAAAACCCTTTTATACTCCTGGTGGGAGTGAGAAGATGGACTAAATGATATTGTCTGGAAGACCTAGAGGAGCTATGGCATACCAGCAGAGCCCTATAAACCTCTGGTTGAGAGTGAAGATTTGGGCTGGACTATATTTTTTGGTTGGCCTACAGGAGATATGGCGCACCAACAAAGCCCTATAAGGCTCCTGGTTTAGAGTAACAGCATGGACTGGACTATATTGTCTGGGTGGCCTATATGAGTAATAGTGCATCAGCTAAACCCTGTTAATATTTGCTGCCGATCTGGAAGTCCCAGGGAGTCCCTGGAGGGTCGGCGGGTGTCTGCTGGGGTTCTTCGTGTGGTAATTCCGGCGTTGTGGACCCTAGGAGGTCTGAAGCATCCTGGGGCTCTTTAGACCTCTTGCAGCAGATCCGTGGGCACCTCCGGAGGGATGAAAATGCCACAGTAGGGTTCCATCATGGTTGCCAGATGGCGAGAAGAATTGGAATTTTTGCTGTCTGAAGTACGTTCAGTAGACGTAACAGAAAGAAAGGAGACGCGTCTCCAGCAGATCTTGGATATAAACATCTGTTTTACGATAGAATCTGCACCAAAGGAATCATTGGTGGTTCAGCAGGCATCTAAAGTTTTTGATCAACCTGTATAAGTACCTTTCTAAAAGTTCCTAGATTGCGATGTTTTCTTGATCCAACTTTTTAGTTCAGACCTCTTGTTAGCCTTTGTTCCCTCCACCTACTTCGGGGTCTTCTTGGAATTGAATACTTTTTAAGCGCTGTCCCTCCCGAGGGGTGTTTTATATTCCTCTGCTTTCGGTCTTTCTATGGTGCTGTCATGGGTGAGGGGAAAAATAATAATTACTCACCGGTAATTTGATTTTCCTGAACCCATGACAGCACCCCTCTAATTCCCTCCCAGGCGCTTGTGATTGATAACAATTGTTTCTGTCTTTCAGAATGCCCGGCTCCCATTCATTTCTATACAGCCGACAGCGCTCGGCTATTTTTGGCGGCCCCATACAAATGAATGGAGGGCGGCTGCGCATGCGCGGTGCGCCCTCCTTCGCTTTCGGGGCCCCGTTCTCGATATAGGTGCGGGTCCCAGCTGTAGGATCCGCACCTATAGGACAATGAGGGCATATCCTAGCGATATGCCCCCATTGTCCAAGATGGTAAAACCCCTTTAATCCGATGAACTTGCCTGGCAGAAACCTTCCTCATTCTGCCTTTATCAGCAAGAAAACGTCTGTGCTCTGAATCAGCCACAAATCTCTTCACAGTACGATGATTACACTTAAGTTTTCGTGAAATATCTAATGTTTTCATCCCTTGTCCAAGGCATTGCACTATTTGATGCTTTTTGGCAGCAGAGAGATCCTTTTTCTTTCCCATTTTACTGACCTGCTTAATATTGTGGAACATCCAGTTTTTCTTTAATTGGGCTTACCTGGCAAACTAATTATCACAGGTATCCAAAGAGCCCTGAGACACAACACCATCAATGAGTTTCATTGAAAAACAAAAAATGTGATCTTTATGACACTTAAATCCAATTTGCATAATAATTTGGTGTAATTGCTCTAAGGTTTCCTGTCCAACTGTGGGGGCGGATCCATCTCTCTATTTTGCTGTCATGGGTTCAGGAAAATCAAATTACTGGTGAGTAATTATCATATTTCTCAGCATTGTGAACACGTATGAACATGGGACCAACACAGATGCCTTCAGCTGCCAAGTGCACATGTAACAGGTCAGCCGGTTTCATACATACTAATCTGCTGACAGATGTCCTTTAAATAATATGTCATCATTGTGGCATGTAACATATATGTCTATAATCTTTGTGTGCAGCTCAGAATCAGTCTGTATTTCTGATGGAGCTTCCTGTTGTGGACTGGCAAGACTATGCCCATCGCAAGTGGTCACAGCTATCGGCACATGAAAAAGGAAAGTTTTCTCCAGGATCAGATCTTAAAGAGAGCTTCCATGCTTGTTGGTCACACCTCCAGTAAGTAATAATTAACGGCATGTGTGCAACATGAGACTCGCCTGCGACTTTACTGTGTTTTTACAGCCATATCACAGCTCTAAAATAGTCAGCAAGTAGCAGAAAAGTCGCACAACACATGCAGCCCCAGCCAAGGGGCCATGTCCATCTGGGACATTGGTGGCATATCACTAGGATATGCCATCAGTGTCAAATACATATAGGTCTCACATCAGGGACCTGCTCCTATCTCCAGAACTGGGGCCCCCATAGTGAAGGAAGGGCAGCCACTTCTAGGCAGCCACCATCCTTTCACCACTTTGAGAGTTTGGAAAATAGTGGAGCACACAAGGGCAGCAGCATAGCAGTGAATGGAGAGGAGGCCACACATGTGCAGTGTGCTCTCCTTCACTTTAGGCTCTATTCTGGGGTTGGTGGGTCCCATCTCTGGGATCCAATCCTATCTGACATTTGTGGCTAGCGATATGTCATAAATGCAAGGATAGGACAACCCCTTTAACCACTTAAAAGGGTTTTCCATGCTCTCTATACTGATGACCTATTCAACACTCGGGACCCCGCTGATGAGCTGTTTGAGAAGGCCCCAACACGGCTGCCTTCTCCCTGTTTGCCAAGCACAGTGATGTACATTGTATAGCGAATGTGCTTGGTATCACAGCTCAGCCCCATTCACTTCAATTGGACTGAGCTGCGCCTAGGCCATGTGACCGATGAACGTGATATGACATGGCCTAGGGAAAGCTGTGAGAAGGCCACAGCGCTACTGCAATCACCGCTGCCTTCTCAAATAGCTGATCAGCGGGGGTCCCATGTGTCGGACCCCCACTAGTCAGATGCTGTGCCTATCTAAATGCAAATGACTAATTAAAGACCTTTCACCACTCCTGACATGCCTATTTTAATAGCTTCATGCACTCCCCATGTAATAACAATTCCGGAGCATCTATTCTTATGTCTCTATGTTGTGCCATTCCTTTATTATTTGCACTAGAAGTTATGAATGAATTGCTATTTGCCTTCAGTAAAGGAACAGAGGGGAGGTAACCAGTTGGGGGTGTGTACCTGCACAGACTGACTCTAGCCAATCAGTGCTGCCATGTTCAGACTGTGCAGGTACACACCCCCAACTGGTCACCTCCCCTCTGTTCCCTTACTGAAGACAAATAGCAATTCATTCATAACTTCTAGTGCAAATAATAAAGGAATGGCACAACATACAGACATAAGAATAGATGTTCCAGAATTGTTATTACATGGGGAATGCGTGAAGCTATTAAAACAGGCATGTCAGGAGTGTATTAAATATCATTTTTTCACAGGGCCTCTTAGACCTTTCTTTTGTGCCTTTAGATGACAGATATAATATTTATGTAAAAAAAAATAAAAAATTAAGGATAAACTGTGAAAATAATAAAACTGTACATTTTCCCCTCTTATCAAGTTTTTTTTAAGAAGGCTAAAAGGAAAAAAATTGTACATTTATATATATTTTACACACACAGCTATACTATTGCTAAAACTAATACACACACACATATATATATATATATATATATATGTGTAATTATTTTTTATGAACAAAAAAGTTGAGAAAATTTGTGTATGTCTGTACAAAGTCTGCTATACTATTACTAAAACTAAGTATAGCTTTAACTTTTTAATGTTTTTACTTCCTGTATTTCACTTATTAATTTTTTTATTTTATAAGTGAATTAACACCTTCCCACCACAGTCATGGCAGGAAGGGGTAAATTCACAGACTGCAGTCTCACAATTAATTTTACAGCCAGCTGGGGTTGCTCTTACATCAATAAGAGCGTTTCCCTGACGCCTTTTACCCTTTACACCGCAATGGATCATTGTACCACCCTATTATAACGATGCCATGCAGGGAGACCACTTTTCCTGGGCTCAGGCATGCTTACTGTGACTGCAGCTGTATAATGACAACACGGTCACAGCAATTTCCAGCATCACAGGGCTGCGGCAGATCACAGTATAACCCTACGCTTTTATACGTTGGGTTGCAGTTAAAGAGGACCTTTCACGGTTTTGAATTACTGTAGATAAATACCTCTTGTCCCGGGGTACCCCCCGCTGATGCTGCCACTCTGCCTAGTTTTTTAAAATACAGATCCTACTCCCCGCTGTGCCCGCCTGTAGTTTTCGCGCTCAGTATGTAAATACTGAGCATCGGTACAGGGAGGAGGAGACGCCGGCATTTCTCAATGGGCGTCTCCTTCTCCCTGGCTGTGCCGCGATCCAATCACAGCGGAGAGCGTCACAGCCAGGGAGAAGGTGAGGTTTTTTTTTCTCCCTGGCTGTGACGCTCTCCGCTGTGATTGGATCGCGGCACAGCTAGGGAGAAGGAGACGCCCATTGAGAAATGCCGGCGTCTCCTCCTCCCTGTACCGATGCGCGAAAACTACAGGCGGGCACAGCGGGGAGTAGGAGCTGTATTTTAAAAAACTAGGCAGGGTGGCAGCATCAGCGGGGGGTACCCCGGGACAAGAGGTATTTATCTACAGTAATTCAAATCCGTGAAAGGTCCTCTTTAAGAGCCTACCGCCACTACGTGTGTAGTAGGATGACGGTAGGCAAAAGCTTAATAAGGGCTTGGTCCTCACTATGCATCTCTAGTAGCCTACACTCTTCTATGTAATCTTTTCAAAAAGGTTGCCATATGCATGAGACTTGTGTAGACCGAACCTGCTGAATCAAGCTGAATGGCATGCCTACCAGCCCCATTAACTATAATGGGGTGCGGTGGAGATCCGGACGCAATCCGGCAAATATGCCAAGAATCGACCGGAAAGAAATGGGTGCACGCTGCGGTTTGTGTTTCTGGCTGGTTCCCGGCATTCTCTACCGGAACTAGGTGCCATAGGCAAACCCCAGGTTATTTTTCAAACAATGTGACACATATTTCTGTTGTGGATATGCCATCAGATCCACACAAGGGTTAACACCATGTTCACAAGGTGGAATTTCATACAGATCACACACCGTCCACTGTGACATATGCATGCAATCTGCGTCCCCTGCATTCCAAATGAAGTCTCCGCAGCGGCGTTCACATGCATAGGAAAATCTCTGCACAGATATGATTTTTTCTGCAGCAGATATAAGTGGCATGTCACTTAGTTCAGGCATAAAACTGGAGGATTAGCCAAATTGAATGACGATATAGCTAATCCTAGTGCAGACTGCAAACAGCAGCAGAAATCTGAGGGCCAGCCACACACCAGAAAATCTTCTGTCATGTGAACATACCCTGATGGAGCTGTTGTGAGGCTTTTCTGTGCAGAATTCACACAAATAATGAGCATACCGCAGGCCTTTTCAGCTGCATGTAAATGGGATATGAAATATGGATATGGAATTTCAGCAGATTTGATGAGGATTTAGGCACCGAATCTGAAACCTGAATGTTTGAACATGGCATTAAAAATGATTGCTAATGTTGTGATTGGTCTAAGGAAAAATATCTGTGTGTGTTCCAAGCCTTACAAGTAGCAGGAGCGTGCCCACAAGTAAGGAAAACAAGTGTGTAGATATAGTTTAGTGTTTCTATGGTACTTCATTATGTAAGGTCCTGTGGATGGAGTGAATCTGCTGAGGGAGAAGCTGAGGGGCACATTTATTAAGATCGGCGTTTTAGATGGTCATAAAGGGGTTTTCTCACTTCAGTAAGTGGCATTTATCATGTAGAGAAAGTTAATACAAGGCACTTACTAATGTATTGTTATTATCCATATTGCGTCTTTTGCTGGCTGGATTCATTTTTCCATCACATTATACATTATTATGCTCGTTTCCATGGTTACAGACCACCCTGCAATCCATGAGTGGTGGTCGTGCTTGCACAATATAGGAGAAAGCACTAGCCTATGTACGCTCCCATGGACCCAGCCACCAGAGAGGCTGATGCTTTCTCCTACAGCGTGCAAGCATGACCACCACTGCTGGATTGCAGGGTGGTTGTAACCATGGAAACGAGCAGTGTATAATATGATAGAAAAATGAATCCAACCAGCAAAGGAAGCAATATGGACAATCACAATACATTAGTAAGTGCCTTGTATAACTTTCTCTACATGATAAATGCCACTTACTGAAGTGAGACAACCCCCTTTAATAAAGCCCTACAGCTGGTGGTGGATCCGCTGAAGTTATGAAGAGGCACATAACTTTGGTTCATCCAGCGCCAGTTCTAAATGTAAGACAGCTTCCTTGCTGTCATACATTTAGCACCTTCACCAGTATAAAACATAGCCTTTAATGGTATTTATTAAAAAATACCCCAATTCGTGCCTAAAATCTCTTATCCACTTAGGCTGGATATACAGGGACTATTGTTGAGGAAAGGAAAAATATCTGACATCTACTGATGTATAGCCATTGATTGAAATTTGAATTTGATGCAATTTGGTGGGGGAACTATCTGTACACCCTCCTTATCTGCTTGTTTATTTATAAGTTCCTCAAGAAAATTTACTATATGTATAATTAGTGTCTCAAGTAGATTCATTTGATCCTGCTACAGCATTAGATGTGAGTCATACTGTAGATTAAAGGGGTTGTCCGGGTTCAGAGCTGAACCTGGACATACCCATATTTTCACCCAGGCAGCCTGCCTGATGTTAGCATCGGAGCATCTCGTGCTCCGATGCCCTCCCTTGCCCTGCGCTAGATTGCGCAGGGCAAGGGCTCTGAACCCGGACAACCCCTTTAACTATTGTTCATAGTGGTCCTCTCTGGTTAATAGATATGTGATTAATGGTTGTATGGGCAATTATTCACTAAAATAATATCCATATATATAAACTATTTTTTTTCTTTTCCCTGAATTATATTGAAAAGGACAAAAATTTATTATAAGTCCCCTGATGAACTGATACCTGTAAGACGTATCGGGGAAACGCGTTGGGACATGGATACAATATTATATATACCAATTTACTGGGCAGACTGATAATCATCTTTTTTGTTTTTCATGTACATTTAGACCACTGACATTTGACGGCTACATGGTGGGTCTCTGTAGGTGGTGGTATTTATCCCTTGTCAGAGCCGTACAGGGCGATCAGGAGGTTCCTGACACTGGATCGTCCCTATCAGGGCAGCCATTCCGTTTTTGTAGGCAGGGCTAATAGATTGTAGGGCAATAGGCTGGAGGGTCAGATATTTTTCCTTTCATCAGGGCTGTGGAGTCGGTCACCTCCTAAAATATATAATGAATTAGTACATTTAGTTCAGTGCAATAAGTGCTGAATATATTTTTATAAGAATTTGTGAAAATGATGAAATGTCCTATAAATGTCTGTTCTATTCCTGATCTAAGGATTTAGGCTTTTAGTTGAGATGACTGTGTACTGCCCTTTATGTCCAGTGCATGTTCTCTCTGTATGCTTTATGTTTCCTCTGAGCTCATGTTTGGAGAGGTTAACTGCTCTCATGGCTTCTATCTGCTGATGTAAAACACCTAGGGCCCTTATGTATGAAAACTGTCTAGGTGTAGAAGTTTCTTTGTTGCCCATAGCAACCAATCAGAGCTTCCCTTTCATTTCATATAGTGCTCTGGAGAAATTAAAGGGGAGCTCTGATTGGTTGCTATGGGCAACAAAAAAAGTCCCAGAGGCGTAGCTACTGTGGGGATGGGGGGGCAGGGGAGGCGATGCTCCGGGCCCAATACCTCTGGGGGGCCCAGCAGGGATGGCTTTAGTACAATCAGGCCAATACAAGTGAGCGCTTACATTATGGAGTCTGATGGGGGCACATTCTGCTGATCTGAGGTCTGATGGGGGCACATTAAGCCGATCTGAGGTCTGATGGGGGCACATTAAGCCGATCTGAGGTCTGATGGGGGCACATTAAGCCGATCTGAGGTCTGATGGGGGCACATTAAGCCGATCTGAGGTCTGATGGGGGCAAGGGACTGTTAGTTTAGTGATGTAAAAGCTGGGGACAGATTTCCTTTAACATAGGAGTCTCCTTTTTTACTCCTATTAATCCTATATTTTACTGCATTATGTGGTAGAGTATTTAGAGTAGGGTATGTAGAAAGTCTATTGTACTGTACTTAACAGCATAGATGATCTAGCAGTTTATATAGTCATCTTACTAATACAGTATTATAACCACAACTAGTAGTATGTGCCTGTGAAGTTGGAAACGTGCGTTTGGGAAGCCAATAAGTGGGGGGCCCACTCAAGTATGTTTCGCCCCCCCCATGTGCTGAACCTCTAGCTACGCCACTGATTAGGCCCTAAGTGAGCTGTACCCAGAGAAGCCTGATAGATTACAAACTGTTTTTTCATGACTTATCTGTACTATTGATTTTATGCAAATTTGTTTAAAGTTATCACTTAAACATGCTCCATGTATGAGGGAGTAGGAGTCGGGGTCGGGGTGAGGGGAAATTGAGGAGTCGGAGTCGGGGCTTTGGCTTACCGACTCCACAGCCCTGCCTTTCCTCAGCAATAGTCCATGTATACCCAGCCTAAGTGGATAGAGATTTTAGGCACGAACTGGGTTTTTTTTAATAAATACCATTAAAGGTTACGTTTTATACTGGTGAAGGTGCTCTGTGACTTCTTTGAATTTAAACACTAGTGATGAACTTGGACTTCTGATGTCCATATTGATCAGAACTGTGACCATTTTTTACTCCTAAAACAGAAAACAATGAATGAGTCAGGCCTGCCAGCCTGTCCCGACCCACGCCCACAATTTTAGACCTGGCGTGAGTGGGGAAAAGTCGCAGATAGCACCTGAAATGCGCCTAATTTAGGCGTATTTCGGTATAATAAATTACCTCTGAGTGGGCAAAGCGAGGACTCGTATTCACATGCAGATTTGGCCAAATATATGACACTTAAAGAGGTATTCCGGTTTTAAAGATTATATTTATTTTTACTTAGTTAATACGGTTGAAAAAAGACACAAGTCCATCAAGTTCAACCAAGAGATAGGTGGGGACGCGAATCCCAGAAGGACGTGAGACTCCGATTTCTACACATTTTTCATAAGCACTGTTTAGAGAATAGGCAGTTATACCATTTTATAATATGTGTATTTATTATATTTACACTATAGCTTCTAAATAAAATAAAAAAAGAAACATTGTACAGCCTGTTTTAGTTGTTTAAAATGCATCCATAGGAGAGCTGGATAGGACTAAAGATAATATCCGCCATGTGACCCTCAAATCTGTCATGTGACCTCTGACATTCAGTTAACGGCCCAGATATCAAAAAGATTAATAGAAGTTTTTTTTTTTTTTTAAGATGCAGCACATATGTATGCAGTATATACAGCATTAATGCCTGCAGCAGCACAGTTTCATGTCTGTCAGTGTAGAAGCACATCTAACATACTGTAGTTCTCCTTGTCAGCAGCCATGTAAACACACATACAGTGAAGTAAGCTGTTGTAAATAGCCACTATGGTTTCAACCATTATTTCTGTGTAGTTATCCCATGGAAGTGCCCTGTGTGCTGACGCTGCACATACTGTATATGTCATGTAAAACTGTTGCTTACTGAATGTCAGTGGGTTGTGACATGGCTGATGCCATTACACCGGACTGGCTGATTCATGGGCAGAACCATTTTGCGGTACAGATAGCGGTCGACATCCTTATATAAGAAAGGTATTTAAAGGGGTTGTTCCCTGAAAAATATACATACATAAATATATGTACATTTTTTAAACCAGTACCTGGATCTGAATACTTTTGTAATTGCATGTAATTAAAAATTTAGTATAGCCACTTAGTTATTCAATAAAATGTACCTGTACAGCGCCACCTGCTGTTTGTTCTTTCTTTGACCGGCTCACTGAGATGGCGCACATGCTCGGTTTCATCCCTTAACTGCCCCTCTGAGCTGCAGCAGAAAGGACACTCCCCTTGAGCTGCCAACGTTATATAAATCAAATGAATGGGTATCCATGTGAGGTACAAGGCTGGTTCTAGGTTTGTTAAAAAGAGAGAGTCATGTACCATATGTCTGGTTTTAATTTTTTACTTTACTCATGGAATAACCCCGTTAAGTAAAATTTTAAATACATGTGTACAATTTCCTATTATATAAACAAACATAAAAATAAATAAATAAAAAACAGAATACCCCTTTAACCTCCTGTTTTGCCAGAGTCCAGCTCCAGCACTGGGAAAAGTAGCTAATTGGAGGGGGGGGGCTGCTTTAGGTGCTGCTACTCCTGAATGGTAACAGCTTGTTGGTCTTGTTTGAAAGCAGACATTCCAAGTTTTTAGACAATACCAGAAATACAGCAATATGTTCAGGACAGAGAAAGATATTACTGATAGAAATCGGGATGCTGTGAATGCAGCAGAAAGTGAAAGTAAAAACAGGTTTTACTCGCGATTATTCCCGACTTGATTTCTAACAGTGATTTCTCCTCTGTTGCTTGCAAAATGAGCTGTCATTTTGGGATGTCATCTTTCAAACAAGACCAGTTGCATGTTTCTAGGTGCTACCATTGAGGAGATATCACCATCTAAAGCAGCCCCCCCCCCCCTTCCAAGGTATCTACTTTTCACCCTGCCCGAGTAAACAGCTAGGTGGTTAACATCTCTTTGGACCAATTCATATCAATGACGTGAAGAAGTGCCAAAGTCATGCTGCACTTGATATGAGATAGGATCACACTGGAAAAACTGTACAGCTAAGGGGCTGTCAACATCACATTTTCAAACTCCATTTGTGACATATTCTGAGAAAGGCGTACAGTAGACTGTTCTCTCCCATTGTTAATAAAAAAATAATGCAAAAAATGCTGCAAAATAAAGGTATACTTATATACCGGTCCGACAGAGGCGAAAAAGACACTCTTAAATGGGTTTTCCGAGTTATATATATTGATGACCTATCCTCAGGATAGGTCATCAATATCAGATCGGCGGGGGTCCGACACCTGGCACCCCCGATCAGCTGTTTGAAGAGGAGGCGCGCCGTATCAGCGCTGCCTCCTCTTCACTGTTTACATGCTGGCCATAACATCAGTAGTGGTGAGTAGGTCTAATTACACCTGACCGCCCCATTCATTTCAATGGGAAGAATCGCTTCCATAGACTTGTATGGGAGCAATCCTTCCCATAGAAATGAATGGGGCGGTGAGGTGTAATTACACCTACTCACCACTACCCCCGTTACGGCCAGCATGTAAACAGTGAAGAGGAGGCAGCGCTGCTACGGCGCGCGCCTCCCCTTCAAACAGCTAATCGGCGGGGGTGCCGGGTGTTGGACCCTGTCCTGAGGATAGGTCATCAATATATATAACTCGGTAAACCCCTTTAACCTCCGTCTGGTGAATGGAGCATAGGACCAGAACATGACGTAAAAAGGCCTAATAAGACATAACATTTCTACTGCTTTATCTTACTAGATGCCATATGTTCTGCAGAATTGCCGACCTGTTGGATAAAGAACCAGTCATTCGGTCTGCATTAGATGTTGACGTGTACGGGTCACTACATTCCTGCGCAGCGCTGGCAGTCCTTCCGATCTGTCATAGATCTAGAATCCGATCAGTGGTGACTTCTGTTAAGAAGACTATAATGTATTTTTTCCATTCAGTACACAGTGTGAAGAGATTTTAGATCGCACAAAGGATATTTTTCTTAGACGGATGAATAATGGTAATCCTTATGTCAAAGTGAAGCAGAGGGGACTGCAAGTAGCGAGGAGCGGAGCATGTGTATGCACACAGTACAAGCACCTGTCTTTAATTTCTCTCCACAGGCAGGAAGAAGAGGAGGTATTGGAGAGGTTGTGCAGCGATCTGAGTGTTGGGAAAGAACCTCGTGCTGTGCTATTCTACAAGGAAGAAGGAAATAAGAGGTTCGGAAGAAAACAGTACACAGCTGCAGCAGTACTATATTCCAAGGTACAAGTGGCAGTGAAATCCCCCTGTTCTTAAATGTTAAGTCCTTTTCTGCCATACTGCATGATGCCGAAGTACATTTAATCTTTTACAGCCTCTTCAGAGCAGTTCATTTGAAAAGACGAATTTATCAGTGAGCTAAAAGGTTGGATGGAAAGGGTTGTCCAATAATAAAACTAGGAATCTGGCACTAAGAATTAAAGGAGATATCCTCAGGATAGGTCATCAATATCTGATCAGTGGGGGTTCCGACACTTGGGACCCCACCGATCAGCTGTTAGAGAAGGCATCGGCGCTCCTGTGTGTGTCACATGGCATAGAGGCATCTCGGCCCCATTCAAGATACCAAGCATAGCCGCTATACAATGTACAGCTCCGTGCTTGGCAAGCTGCGAGAAGGCAACGGTGCTAACAGGAGCGCCACTGGTTTCTCAAAACAGCGGAGTGGCGGAGGTCCCAGGTGTTAGACCCCCACCAATCAAATACTGATGACCTATCCTTAGGGTAGGTCATTAGTATAAAAATCCTGGAAGACCTTATTAAAAACTACGTACACATTCAGGAGCGTTTTTAAGGTATTCATTAGGAATTTTGCTCTGTTTGTCTGCTATAGGGCTAAGTGGTTATAAACAATCATTTAGGCTGAAATTAGTGTTGAGCGGAGCGAGCTTCAGATGCTGCATCCAAAGTCGCTTTGTTCAAAATTTCGGAATAATACTGTACAGAGATTTGTCTCCGTGCAGAATTAGAATGTATGGGCTCTGAAGAGCCGAAGTAAGTTATTTGCGAAGTTGTGGGTGACTTCATTGAATAACTTCGGTAGTTGATTTTTAAAGTGGAAAACCGCTTTAAAAACCTTGAAACCGAAATCGGCTTCAGTTCCGAGGTACTAGTCAGAACCGAAGCCGAGTTCGGTTTCAAGTTTTAAAGTGGTTTTCTACTTTAAAAATCAACTACCAAAGTTATTCAATGAAGTCACCCGCGGCTTCGCAAATAACTTACTTCGGCTCATCAGAGCCCATACATTCTAATACTGTACGGAGACGGATCTCTGTACAGCATTATTCCGAAGTTTTGAATGAAGCAACTTTGGATGCAGCATCCGAAGCTCGCTCCGCTCAACACTATCTGAAATCTTATTTATTGAGTATGATTTAGCTTAAAAGGGTTTTCCAAGATTGTGACATTGATGACCTATCCTCAGGATAGGCCATCAATATCAGATCAGCGGTTTGAGAAGGATGTGGCACACTACTGCAGCCTCCTCGTGGCTTACCAAGCACAGCGCCATCCATTGTATAGTGACTGCAATTACTGGATCTGAGCAGCACCTAAGCCTCTTGAACAATAAACGTGGCTTCACTGGCTTGGGAAGAGTCTGCAGTGCTGATTGGAGGGGTCCCGTGTTTGATTCCCACCGATCTGATATTGATGACCTATCCTGAACAGGGATAGACCAGTCTGCAGAGTGTGTTTAAACAAAAACCTTTTAGGAAAATAATTTTTAGCCCGTAATAGGTGCAATGCAATATTAAAAAAAAAAAAAAAACACCCGAAGTTCTTATTAGCCTCTTCCAGCGTATCTTTGGGCAGCAATTACTAAAGGTCTTTTTACACAGTGCGATATTGGGAATTAACTAAACGTTCCTGATAATTGCCTGATCGTCAGCAGAGATGAGGGCTGCTTTTATATGCAGCAATCACCACCACTTTGTGGGGACAAGCAATCGGTATAGCGATCACTTGTCCCCAGAGAAAATCATTGTTCCTGGACAGCAGATCGCAGTTTAGACAGCATGATCTGCTGCACAGAAACCCTGGTGTAAAGTAGACCTGGCTTAGTTGCCCATAGCAACCAGTCAGATTCCTCCTTTCATTTTGGACTGCTCCTTTGAAAAATGATTACTCTTTAGCTCCACACTGGAGAAAATAAACAGCAAGTAAGCAGTTTCTGTGGTAGGTGGTGGCATAGGGTTTAAGACCATTGCTGGACAACAGCTTTACCTCATTCAGTTATCACTAAAAATGGTGATAAACACAAATTTGCCCCCCCCTTCCCCTATGAAGTTCTTGATATTAATAAAATACCAGATTTATTGTAGCTTTTGGAAGGCGATGGTTCTCCTTGATGCAGGTAGTCTATAATAAAAGTATTAAAGTTAGCTCTCCTCCATAAGAAAGAAAGCTCTCCCTCTAGGTGGCACCAGTGAGACCGCTTTCTTCGTTCTGGAAAAGAGCTAATTTGCAGGTTAATTCTATAGACATATCTAGCTATAATATAATTAGAAATTATGATTTTTATAATTATAACACTGAAAAATGATTTACGATAAAATCAACTCAAATGATTACCGTTCCTGGGCCCAAACTGTACCGGGATGCCTCTGTGCTTGGCTGTAACTCTATTTTGAGACATGAGGTTTGCTTTTTGTGACATTTCTTGAGATATCGCTGCTCCTTTTAGGCAGAAATGTGACCTGTGGCAATAATGCTGAGTTTCTAAACCGTGCTACTATGGGGGAGATTTATCAAAACTGGTGTAAGGCAAAAATGGCTTAGTTGCCCATAGCATAGTCATCGGATTCCTCCTTTCATTTTTCAGAGCCCCTTTTTCACATAAAAGGTGGACTCTGATTGGTTGCTATGGGCAACTAAGCCCATTTTCTTTTACACCAGTTTTGATAAATCTTCCCCTATGAATTTATTCATACCCGTCCAGATAAAGACGAGGGAAACCTGTATACTTATACCAGATGAACGTGTCTTCTTGCACATTTTTTTTTTTCTGACCAACCACTGTAAAATGTCAGTTTTGGATAAAATGCAAACTAATGCTGTAGCCACAGGTATAAAGTGGATGCAGAACGTCTTCTTTTCAGATAGTCATCAGGTCTCAATATTCTACCTGTTGTTCCTGTCCTGCAGGGTATCTCACATGGCATCCCTGGCACGGAGGAGATTGCAGTGTGCTTTGCCAATCGATCAGCGGCTCTCTTTCACCTTGGCCATTACTCTGTGAGTATTGTTTACGTCTCCTCTGTCATTCTGGAGGTTTGTCCTACACGGGATTTCAATGTAAATCATCGTTTCAGTCAACCACATGCTGTAGATCTCCGTTTTTCTTAGCCCTGTCATTTTTCTTATTGCCTCTCACACACCCGCCGTTGTACACTGTGATGTCTCCCTCATTCATCTGTCATTTCTCCAGCCGAGTCTTTGTGCGCTCTAACTATTTTTTTAATCACGACGGCTTAAAAGAATATAAATAGCTTGTTCCCAAGCCGCAGGTAGCATGGTAATTGAATAATTTTTCCAAAGACTTTTTCATCTTAAAGGTGCAGTTCCCATGACAAGCTAGACAATGAAATCACCTCTTAGCTACTTATCCTGCAATTTGTGATTAAAGCAGGATACCACATTTTTTTTATGTACTCTATAAGAATGAAGTCTCTTGCAACATGCTGCGCTGCACTTACCACCCAACTGCTTTCTCCTGTATGTCCCCAAATATCAATGGCTTCCTGTTTATGCATGTACTAAACACAGTAGCTGGGGTTAGGTCATGTTAAGAGATATGCATTTAGTAAATCTCAGCACAGTGGTGCTAGGCTTTAACAGTACCACAGGTAAGCAGTCTGATCGGTTGGCATTCAGGTAGCGGCAGTGAACGTGGAAGAAAGAGATTCTCCTAGCTGAAGTGAAGTCAAAGATCTCAGTACATTCTCTCTTTAAAGGTCCATTCACACGACCGTAATTCTGGGTCTGCATCTGTTCTGCAATTGCGGACCCATTCATTTCAATGGGGCTGCAAGTGATGCAGACAGCACACCATGTGCTGTCCGCTTTGGTTGTTCCGTCCCGTGGCCCCCGCAAAAATATAGAGCATGCACTATTCTTGTCCACAGTCGTGAACAAGAACAGGTATCTTCTATATAGCACCGGCCATGTGCAGTCCGCAAAATGCAGAACACATACAGCCGGTATCTGTGTGGACCGCAAAACACTTAAAGGGGTTCTCCAGGAATTAAGAAAATACAAATTCTTAAATATTACTTTATTATAAATATATTCCCAAATACCTTTCATTAGTTATAATGGCTTGTTTTATCTGGGGAGCAATGATTAGGAGAAATAAAATGGCCGCTGTCCTATTAGTACACACAGAACCTGTCCTGATCACACAGGAGGACAAGTTACTTCACAGCACTGAGTTAAAGAGCTGCCTCATCCTCCTCTCTGCTCTGACTGTCAGGGATTATGATCCTGAATACTGCTTAATATGATATTTAGCTGAATCTCTGTAGGAATGGAGTTCCTGAGGAGACATGAAGTACAGAGAGGACGTACAGGACAGACTGTGGTAATGGAGACTGCAGACAAGAGCTGCTGCTCATTAGCCACCTCTTCTCTGTACTTCATGTCTCCTCAAGGACTCCATTCCTACAGAGATTCCGCTGAAGATCTTATTATCTGTATTCAGGATTATAATCCCTGACAAGCAGAGCAGAGAGTAGCATGAGGCAGCTCTTTATCTCAGTGTCCTGCTGTGTGATTAGGACAGGTGTTGTGTGGACTAATAGGACGGCGGACATTTTATTTCTCCTAGTTATTGCTCCCCAGAGAAAACAAGTCTTTATAACTAATGATAGGTATTTGGGAATAAATTTATAATGAAGTAATATTTAAGTATTTTCATTTTCTTAATTCCTGGAGAACCCCATTAATGTTGTGTGAATGCACCCTTACAGTGCAACTTTTTTTTGGAAGTTTTGTTTTGTGTTCCGCTTTCAGATTCTTTTCACATATGTTCAGAGCCATCCTTTGAAGGTATACATCAAGAGGAGCTAAACAAAAGGCGGTGAAATATCCCACCGTATAGGCATTCAGAAGGATATGTCATCCATAGGCTCCCATTAAAAAAATATATACTGCAGTATGGTGTTGCATGTTGACCATCACCATTTCCTAGAGAGAGTGTGTGCTTTGTGTCCCTTATAATTACGTTTTCATATATCTGTAATTGAAGGCAAGGCCTTTAAAATACGACCGTTCGTGTGCAACAGTTATAACTACTGACATTGCGTTTTGAGATTGGTCTACTTCAGCCCTTTAATAAATGATGGACACAGAAACTCTGAATGAGAAGGTGAAGCAGTCTCAGATTGTGTGTTCTCTTCTTTCTCTGGAAATATCAGGCATGTTTGGAGGACATTAATCATGCACAAGAGCATGGATATCCGGAGCGGCTACAGAGCAAAATTCTTCTGCGACAAGCAAATTGTTTGCAAAAATTGAAGCAGTGCGACATTTCTAATACGAAATCCCAGAGAAGTGTAAACCACACACTGCAAGAACTGAAGGGAAACCCTAAGCTAACCAATGCATCCAGCGCCCTGAAAATCAAGTTTAGCTCTTCCAAAGGGCGCCACTTGGTGGCTTCTGAGGATATAGCGCAAGGTGAGCTCCTGGTATGTGAAGAAGCCTATGTCAGTGTAATAATCCCTGACAGAGAGACAGTCACAAAGACAAACCCATGGGACATTTCAGTTACAAACTGTGATCTTTACTGTCACCACTGCCTACAGAGAACGCTGGCTCCTCTACCTTGTCAGCTCTGCAGTTTTGCCAGATATTGTACCGTTCAATGCAGGGACGAGGCCTGGAAATATTATCACTGTGTTGAATGCACAATGGGTGGCCTTCTTCTTGTTTTGGGTGTTTTTTGCCATACAGCACTGAGGACTGTCCTGCTGACTGGTTACAAGCAGCTTTCCGAAATCTTCTTACATCAGACATCTCGTAAGCTTCAGGCCTGCGCTGTAGATGAAGAACCTAATCGGGCATATTCCAATGATTATAGATCTGTATTCAGTCTTCTGTCACACAGCGAGCATCATCGAGGGGAGCACAAGTTTCTCTGTGCACTTACTAGTGCAACATTGTGCAAGAAGTTAGACATTGGTCTGCTGAGAAACATGGGAGCGTCGCCCCCTACTGAAGAATCTGCGACACTGGATGCCCATGAAATGCAGATACTTGGGTCTGCAATACTTCTCCATATGCTTCAGCTCCACTGTAATGCCCAGGCCGTGACTGTTATCCATGAAGAATATGAAGGTAGTTATTATTTTTTATATTATTATTATTCTTGATTACCACATTACACATGTAGCATTAGCTAATGGGTTTGTCCCACCATGAGGATAGGGGATAACTATCTAATTGAATAAAGGGGTAAATATTACTTTATTATAAATATATTCCCAAATACCTTTTATTATTTATAATGGCTCATTTTGTCTGGGGAGCAATCATTAGGAGAAATAAAATGGCCACCGTCCTATTAGTACACACAAAACCTGTCCTATCACACAGCAGGACAAGGTACTTCACAACACTGCGGTAAAAAGCTGCCTCATCCTCCTCTCTGCTCTGCTTGTCAGGGATTATGATCCTGAATACAGATGATAAGAACTTCAGCTGAACCTCTGTAGGAATGGAGTTCATGAGGAGACATGAAGACAGAGAGGAAGGACAGGACAGACTGCATACAAGTGCTGCTGCTCATCAGCCATATCCCCACCCTCGTCTCTGTACTTCATGTCTCCTCATGAACTCCATTCCCACAGAGATTCATTTTATCACCTGTATTCAGGATCATAGTCCCTGACAAGTAGAGCAGAGAGGAGAATGAGGCAGCTCTTTACCTCAGTATTGTGAAGTAACTTGTCCTCCTGTGTGATTAGGACAGGTTCTGTGTGTACTTATAGGATGGCGGTCATTTTATTTCTCCTAATGTTTGCTCCCCAGACAAAACGAGGCATTATAACTAATGAAAGGTATTTGGGAATATATTTATAATAAAGTGATATGTAAGTATTTTCATTTTTTTTAATTCCTGGAGAACCCCTTTAAGGTCTGATCACCTTGAGCCCCACTGATCACAAGAATGAGGAGCTAGAGTTCCAGGACTGACTGGAGCAGCAGTCACGCCTTCATACTGCTGCTCCATTCAACTCTATGAGATTTCCTAAGAGAGGACGAATAGAGCTGAATTGAGTAGTAGTATGAATGTGACTGCCGCTCCATTCACTCTGGGGACTCCAGCATGTCAGTCTCGTGATTGTTGGAGTCTGACCGCTGTGGATAGACGATACGTTAATGTGGTGAGACAATTCCTTTAAGGGACAGTTTACCATAAACACTCATTTTTCTGGTAGAGAGAGTGTGTGAACATTAAACTGTTCACACACTCTCAAACAATTAATACCCCCAAGTGACCAGCTATAATCTCTAAGAGAACCTGGCATAAGGTATTCAGTTCCTCGGTGGGGAGGAGGGTGAATGATTGCAAAGTTCCCACTTAATTCAATAGGCTACCTGTGTAGTACACATACAGGGTAGGTACTAACAAGAGAGGTGCTTTTTGTAACCACTTTCTGATCTGGCAAATCAATGAGGGTCATTAACTGGAGACCACCCTCAAAGGGTTTTCCCACAATTTACCTATACTTAATGGGTGATAAATGGGGCCCCAGCTACATTTTGCTGTCTGGAATACCCCTCCTATTTGGGAAATGGGCCAGTTTGTACATTGATTATTATTTGGAACTTTATATACTTATAGTTATTGCTATTACACATTATTTAGTGGCTTTCATCAGGATTGATGAATGGGTAAAATAATGGGGCCATAGTGGTATGTCCATTCTCTAGAGTGACACTGTATGTACTAGAAGTTTACCAATGGTGGGGAGAGCACCTACCGTATTTTTCACCCTATAAGACGCACCTGCCCATAAGACGAACCTAGGTTTTAGAGGAGGAAAATAAGAAAAAAATATTTTTCTTCAGACCTCAGCTCAGAACCACGATCAGACCCCCCCAGTGTTGATCAGACCTCAGATGAAAACCCCACTGTGAATATGACCCCCAATTAGACCTCATATCAGACTTCAAATGAGGATGACCTCCAATCAGACTTCAAATCAAAGCCTCATTCAGACTTCAGATCAGAGCCCCAATATGCATAGGACTCCAACCCCCCTCCCCATTCAGACCTCATATCAAACCCCCATGGTAATAAAAAATTTTGAAAAATCAACTTACCTCTCCTGCTTCTGACGCTGCTGTTTCTGAGATTCAGCTCCTGCTCTTCCTGCCGTGATGCGCTGTGACCTGACGTCGCACAAAGTGAGGTCACAGACCCCTGATGTACTGCTTTCTGGTCCTCCTGTACTAATGAGTGCTTCCATAGTGAAAGCACTCATTAGTATTTGCCCTATAAGACGCACTGACATTTTCCACCCGTTGGGGGGGGTGGTATTTCTTTTAGGGTGAAAAATATACATAAGATTTTTTTCTTGCCAACAGATTGACATCAGATTGTAGCTGAGTTTAATACTTGCTTTAGTGTAGTGTGCCTTATATACAGTGTGCTTTCTTTTTCATTGTACTTTTTGACTGTGTGTGTGTACTTTTTTTTCCAAATTTACAGAGTCTGCCACCTCACTGGTTGAAAGCAGCAAAAGTTCCCGTCTAGCCACAGCGCTGTTCCCTGTCCTGAGCCTCCTGAATCATTCTTGTGACCCAAACACTAGTGTGACCTTCCAAGGCAGATGTGCCATGGTCAGAGCTAGCAGAGCAATCAGTAAAGGAGAAGAAGTACTCCACTGCTATGGTAGGCTTCTCTGCTGCCATTGTATAGCAAATTTCATTAAACAAAAAAAGAAAGTTACCAAGGCTACTTTCACACCTGCGATTTTGCTGGATCCAGCAGGAATCAGCAAAAACGCTTCCGTTACTGATAATACAACCATCTGCATCCGTTATGAACGGATCCGGTTGTATTATCTTTAACATACCCAAGACGGACCCGTCATGAACTCCATTGAAAGTTAATGGGGGACGGATCTGTTTTCTATTGTGTCAGAGAAAACGGATCGTCCCCATTGACTTTGGCATTGTGGGTCATGACGGATCCGTCTTGCTCCGCATCTCAGGACGGAAAGCAAACCACAGCATACTGCAGTTTGCTCTCCAGTATGGAAACACAACCAAACGGAACAGAATGCATTTTGGAGCACTCCATTCTGTTCAGTTACGTTTCATCCCCATTGACATTGAATGGGGACAAAAGTTGAGCGTTTTTCTCCGGTATTAAGATCCTATGATGGATCTCAATCCTGGAAAATAGAAACACTAGTGTGAAAGTAGCCTAACTACTACTTGTGGTATACTTTATCCAGTAGCACATTATGATGGATGTTTTTAAGTTCACTAAAACACAATCGTCTATGAGCTCATTGGCATCTATTGTGGGCAGCCGCAATCCATGTGGCAATCTTGGAGGCATCAATAATAGAGTATTGTAAGAAGTCCACACACCTAATCTTTTTGTTTTCCTCTTCATCTTCTAGGGCCGCACAAATTGCGAACAAACGTTGAAAAAAGGCAAAAGTTGCTGAAGGATCAGTATTTTTTTGCTTGCCAGTGCGAGGCTTGTACTCGAGAGCAGGATTTAACAAATGACACCATCCATGATTTCTGTTGTCCCAAATGCCATTCCTTACTAAAGGTGACATGTTTTATGTCTAGTAACAGCTGAACTACGTATATGGAATTTCAGGTGGTGGTGTGTACGGGATATATATATATATATATATATATATATATATATATATACACAGTGCCTTGCGAAAGTATTCGGCCCCCTGAAACTTTTCAACCTTTTGCCACATTTCGAGCTTCAAACAAAAAGATATAACATTTTAACTTTTTGGTGAAGAATCAACAACAAGTGGGTCACAATTGTGAAGTGGAACGAAATTTATTGGATCATTTAAACTTTTTTTGTAATAATAAAACTGAAAAGTGGGGCGTGCAAAATTATTCGGCCCCCTTGCATTAATACTTTGTTGCTCCACCTTTTGCTGCGATTACAGCTGCAGTCTCTTGGGGTATGTCTCTATCAGTTTTGCACATCTAGAGACTGAAATTCTTGCTCATTCTTCCCTGCAAAACAGCTCGAGCTCTTTGAGGTTGGATGGAGAGCGTTTGTGAACAGCAGATTTCAGCTCTTTCCACATATTCTCAATTGGATTCAGGTCTGGACTTTGACTTGGCCATTCTAAGACCTGGATACCTTTATTTTTGAACCATTCCATTGTAGATTTTGCTTTATGTTTGGGATCATTGTCTTGTTGGAAGATAAATCTCCGTCCTAGTCTCAGGTCTTTTGCAGACTCCAACAGGTTTTCATCCAGAATGGTCCTGTATTTGGCTCCATCCATCTTCCCATCAATTTTAACCATCTTCCCTGTCCCTGCTGATGAAAAGCAGGTCCAAACCATGATGCTACCACCACCATGTTTGACAGTGGGGATGGTGTGTTCAGGGTGATGAGCTGTGTTGCTTTTTCGCCAAACATATCGTTTTGCATTGTTTCCAAAAAGTTTGATTTTGGTTTCATCTGACCAGAGCACCTTCTTCCGCATGTTTGGTGTGTCTCCCAGGTGGCTTGTGGCAAACTGTAAACAAGACTTTTTATGGATATCTTTGAGAAATGGCTTTCTTCTTGCCACTCTTCCATAAAGGGCAGATTTGTGAAGTGTTTGACTGATTGTTGTCCTATGGACAGACTCTCCCACCTCAGCTGTAGATCTCTGCAGTTCATCCAGAGTGATCATGGGCCTCTTGGCTGCATCTCTGATCAGTCTTCTCCTTGTTTGAGATGAAAGTTTAGAGGGATGGCCGGGTCTTGGTAGATTTGCAGTGGTCTGATACTTCCTCCATTTCAATATGATCGCTTGCACAGTGCTCCTTGGGATGTTTAAAGCTTGGGAAATCTTTTGGTATCCAAATCCTGCTTTAAACTTCTCCACAACAGTATCACGGACCTGCCTGGTGTGTTCCTTGGTCTTCATGATGCAGAACCCTGAGACTATCACAGAGCAGGTGCATTTATATGGAGACTTGATTACACACAGGTGGATTCTATTTATCTTCATCAGTCATTTAGGACAACATTGGATCATTCAGAGATCCTCAATGAACTTCTGGAGTGAAAGTAAATGGGCCGAATAATTTTGCACGCCCAACTTTTCAGTTTTATTATTACAAAAAAGTTTAAATGATCCAATAAATTTCGTTCCACTTCACAATTGTGACCCACTTGTTGATTCTTCACCAAAAATTTAAAATGTTACATCTTTTTGTTTGAAGCCTGAAATGTGGCAAAAAGTTGAAAAGTTCCAGGGGGCCGAATACTTTCGCAAGGCACTGTGTATATATATATATATATATATATATATATATATATATATATATATATAGTGGTAGAGATGTACAGCAGCACGCTATCGATGCCAGGTGCAATTCCACGAAACCTTCTGGCCAGAGGTTAAGCAACATCAAAAAATAAAAAAGATGGCAGCACTCTGGACTTTATGCAAAAAAATGGATTCCTTTATTTCACCAACATGCAACGTTTCAATCGCTCCATGCGGTCTTTGTCAAGCAGTGACTCAAAAGTGTTTCACACACATATATATAGTGCCAATACAAGTGTATAATTAATCAATTAACCCTTTGGCGCATTTGGACGTAACTGTACGTCCAAAGTGCAAGTAAGTTGCTGCATTTGGACGCGCAGTTACGTCCAAACTGCTTACCGGGACTGTGACACTATAAAGTGTCACAGCCCCGGAGTCTCCGCTCTCCCGGAGAGCAGAGACGTCGGGGAAGCCGGCAAGGGACCAATCAGAGTGGTCCCTTGCCAGCAAGCGCTCCGATTGGTTAGTCTGCAGAGAGCGCTTCAGTATTAAAATGCCGGTTTCAGGCTGCGATCTCCACTCTGGAGAGAGATCGCAGCCTGAAACCAGGTAAGTCCTCTGTGCCCCCACATAGCCCCCTTCTTGTAGTGCCCCCCCTTGTAGTGCCCCCTCCTTGTAGTGCCCCCCTGGTGCCTCCGTTGCCCCCCCTCCTGCTTTGTATTGTATGATGGCAGCGGCTCAGGATCGGAGCCGCTGCCATCAGCAGAGAGTGTGAGCTGTAATTACAGCTCACACTCTGCTGCTAACAGCTGAAATCGGTGCTGGCACCGATTTCAGCTGTTTAACCCCATAGATGCTGCGGTCAGTAGCCGCCCGCAGCATCCATGGGGTTAAGAGGGAGGGAGCTCCCTCTCTATACCATCGGGCGGCCGCTGCTGCAATGGCAACGGCCCGATGGTTACCATGGCAACCAGACGCTTTACAAAAAGCGTCCTGGTTGCCATGTAGCTAAGGCTGATTAGACCCTCAGGGTCTGATCAGCCTTAGTGTAGCACTGATACAGTGCATTGCAATAGATGGCTATTGCAATGCACTGTATAGCCATCAAGCCCACTGGATCTTCAAGATCCAAATGGGTCTTGATAAAGTTTAAAAAAAATGTAAAAAGTAAAAAAGAAAAGTGTGAAAAGAAAGTAAAAAAAGTGTAAAAAAGTAAAAAAAATAAAGTTTAAAAAAAGTTAAAAAAGCGCCCTTTTTCCCCAAATAAAGTAAAAAAAAAGAAAAAGTACACATATTAGGTATCGCCGCGTCCGTATCGACGGGCTCTATAAAAGCGTCACATGGTCCACCCCGCCAGCTGTACGCAAAAATTTTTTTTAAAAAAAAACTATACCAAAACAGCCATTTTCTGTCACCTTGCCACACAAAAAGTGTATTAGCAGGCGATCAAAAAGGCGTATTTACCCCAAAATGGTACCAATCAAACCGTCATCTCGTCCCGCAAAAAATGAGCCCCTACCTGAGACAATCGCCCAAAAAATAAAAAAACTACAGCTCTCTGACTATGGAGATACTAAAACATGATTTTTTTTGTTTCAAAAATGATATTATTGTGTAAAACTTAAATAAATAAAAATAAGTATACATGTTAGGTATCGACACGTCCGTAACAACCTGCTCTACAAAAATATCACATGATCTCTCCCCTCAGGTGAACACTGTAAAAAATAAAAAATAAAAACTGTCTAAAAAAAGCCATTTTTTATCACATTTCATCACAAAAAATTTAATACCAAGCGATCAAAAAAGCGTATGCCCCCAAAAATAGTACCAATCTAACCGTCATCTCGTCCTGCAAAAAATGAGCCCCTACCTGAGACAATCGTCCAAAAAATAAAAAAACTACAGCTCTCTGACTATGGAGACATTAAAACATGATTTTTTTTTTGTGCTTCAAAAATATTGTGTAAAACTTAAATAAATAAAAAAAAGTATACATAATTGATATTGCCGCGTCCGTAACGACCTGCTCTCTAAAAATATCACACGATATAACCTGTCAGATGAATGTTGTAAATAACAAAAAATAAAAACTATGCCAAAACTGCTAGTTTTTGTTACCTTGCCTCACAAAAAGTGCAATATAAAGGTACCAAAAATCGCATGTACCCTAGAATAGTGCTAACAAAACTGCCAACTTATCCCGTAGTTTCCTAAATGGGGTCAGTTTTTTGGAGTTTCCTACTCTAGGGGTGCATCAAATCTGACATGGAAACTTAAACTTTTTCCAGTGAAATCTGCCCTGGCGTTCCTTTCCTTCTGCGCCGTGCCGTGTGCCTGTACAGCAGTTTACGATGACAAATGGGGCATTTCTGTAAACTACAGAATCAGGGTAATAATTATTGAGTTTTGTTTGGCAGTTAACCCTTGCTTTATTCTCGGACTAAAATGATTTAAATGGAAAATCTGCCAAAAAAGTGAAATTTGGAAATTTTGGCTACATTTTTCTTTAATTCTTGTGGAACACCTAAAGGGTTAATAACGTTTGTAAAATCAGTTTTGAATACCTTGAGGGGTGTAGTTTCTAAAATGGGGTCATTTTTGGGTGGTTTCTATGATGAAAGTCTCACAAAGTGACTTCAGACCTGAACTGGTCCTTAAAAAGTGGGTTTTGGAAATTTTGTGAAAAATGTCAAGATTTGCTTCTAAATTTCTAAGCCTTCTAACGTCCCAAAAAAATAAAATGTAATTTTCAAAATGATCCAAACCTGAAGAAGACACATAGGGAATGTAAAGTAATAACTATTTTTGGAAGTATTACTATGTATTTTAAAAGTAGAGAAATTGACATTTGGAAATTTGGAAATTTTTCTAAATTTTTGGTAAATTTGGTATTTTTTTATAAATAAGAATGAAATATTTTGACTCAAATTTACCACTGTCATGAAGTACAATATGTGACGAGAAAACAATCTCAGAATGGCCCGGATAAGTAAAAGCGTTCTAAAGTTATCACCACATAAAGTGAGACATGTCAGATTTGAAAAATGGGGCTCCGGCATTTGGTCCAAACTGGCTGTCGGTTGAAGGGGTTAATCATTAATTTCCAATATCATCTCATAACAGAATTCATAATATAAACATACAAATCAATAGTGTCCATGATTCTAATACAGTGTATACCATTTTGCTTCGTGCCATATCATGATGTACCATAATATCCGAAGAATATTAGTACATCATCTACATTACTAATGAAGTTCATCTGTGTATTAAAAAACATGATTGAACACGATAAGGGTAACCACAATCTCCATATTGACTCACCACGTTGGTGAGTCAATATGGAGATTGTGGTTACCCTTATCGTGTTCAATCATGTTTTTTAATACACAGATGCACTTTATTAGTAATTATTATATACACAGGTGTACATATGCAATATGTGGATGATGTACTAATATTCTTCGGATATTATGGTACATCATGATATGGCACGAAGCACAATGTATACACTGTATTAGAATCATGGACACTATTGATTTGTATGTTTATATTATGAATTCTGTTATGAGATGATATTGGAAATTAATGATTAATTGATTAATTATACACTTGTATTGGCACTATATATATGTGTGTGAAACACTTTTGAGTCACTGCTTGACAAAGACCGCATGGAGCGGTTGAAATGTTGGTGAAATAAAGGAATCCATTTTTTTGCATGAAGTCCGGAGTGCTGCCATCTTTTTTATTTTTATATATATATAATCCTTAGGTCTTTCTCTTCTCTCTAAGGGTGAAGATGAGCTGCACTGTGTTAATCAATTCTGTGCACATTGTCTGAGAAGAGAGGAAGTTTTGCTGCGTCTGCAGAATCTTCAGCTCGCCGTTCATAAGGCTCAGGAGCAACTGCAGAGCGACCATTTAGGTGACTATACGATAGCACATCTTAGTGCACATTTGGAAGCATGTCTAGGAACGCCTCATGCTGCAAAGTGATTCTGGGCATGTAAATTCCATTCATTTGGGAAAATCCAAGGTAAATACTGCCAGTGTCAAGCCTTTAGTTGAGGGCAGTAAAAGCTTCTGGGGTAGAGGGGAACTTTTTCTTGTGCCAAAATAATGGATTTAGGTGGAGAAACCTGTGAAAACTGAAAAGGTGTTTTCTCATCAGACTGAGGCCCCCACCGCGATCAGCTGATCTCCTACCACCCCTGCCAAACAGCTGGTTTTGCCAGGGTCCACCAGGCATTTTCTCCTGAAGTGGTCACTATAAGTGACTTGCAATGCACGGATGTATCAAGTCCACCAGACTGTGAACACTCGTACAGAGCTGCTGTCTTTTCTGGTTCATACAGTGGGGAACCCCCCCCCCCCCCCTGTGATGTTCATGCTCCCCAATACGCCATATAGATACAGATTGTCTTCATCAGGCAGTCTCTTTAAGGGAACCCTCCATGAAAAATGGATACCCTGAGGGGTGGTGGCAATGCCCAAGTCTTTCAGAATGGCATAAAACAGCAGAGTCGTTTTTCCTGGAGTTTCCTTTTAGTTTAGAATTTCAAGAAATAATCATTTGTTTCATTCCAGCCTTCAATTAAAATCGTTGATCAGTGTCCACAATTGACAAGACCTTAGCAGTGATGGCTAACCTCCGGCACTCCAGCAGTAGTGAAACTACAACTCCCAGCATGCTCCATTAATTTTTATGGAGTTCTGAGAACAAGTGTGCATCTTGGGCATTGTAGTTTTACCACAGATGGAGTGCCGGAGGTTAGCCATCACAGGCTTAGGGTATTCACCACTTTGGGTCTCACATTCAAGTGTCCTAAGGGATGTGACAGAAAGGCACATACTGTATATAAAAGCAGAATTGGTATTATCATGAGTTATACCAGTCAGTCTATGCTAGTTGTGCCCAATATCACGTCTACGTTTTTTTTTCCTCTTCAGAGGCTGCGATAAGGACGCTGTTGTCTTGTTTATCAGAAGGCAAAGAATTTCTCCCTCAGAATCACATGCTGTTTGGAGAGATCTTTGATCAGCTTGCTCAGGCCGAGGCCTCAAAAGGTATATTTTTTTTGGAAGAATAACTGAATGCGATAAGCACCTTTCAAATCTCACTTCATGAACTATGCTTCACAGGCGACTGGGCTGCGGCAGCGGAGCACCTTAAAAAAAGTATTCAGCTGGTGAGGCAACGGTATGGTCCATCCAGCATGGAATTGGGACATGAACTTTTCAAGTTGGCTCAGATTTTATTTAATGGGTAAGCAGATTCTATATTCATTGATTAAGGGTCCATTCACACATCTGTATGGAAGAGTCCGCCTCTGTTCCACAATTTTGCAGAACGGGTGCGGACCCATTCAAAGATGCGGCCCCGCAAAAAAGATAGAGCAGGTCCTATTCTTGTCCGCAGCCACAGACAAGAATAGGCATTTCTGTCACGGGGCCGGCCAAGTGCGGTCCACAAAATGTGGAACACGTATGGCCGATGCCCCAGTTTTGCGGATCCGGAATTTGCGGACCACAAAACACTTGCGGATGTGTGAATGGACCCTTAAAGAGAATCTGCCTTCCTGGAAAGCCACCCTGAACTATTGTAACGGCAGGTTAGCTCAGACACAGGTTGTGATTCATATGTTTCTACTTAATTGCATTCCCCCGCAGTAAGCCCACAAAAGGTCTGTTTGCTGTGGACTAATGCCAACAGAAGTGACCTGATATAATGGCAAGGAGGTACTTCAGTATACAGATCTTTCTTTGCAGGCTTAGGGCTTATCAAACAATATAGTAGAAGAGCAAGAGGATGGCACTGCTAGGCATTCAACAATTCCACGGAGGTATAGGGATGGCGGAACTAGAGTCCTCAGCAACGGCCACGATGGTGCTCAATCCAACCATAGATCCAAAAAATGCAAAATAGTAGAAAAAGGATGGCACTCACCCCTGTAGTCCAAACTTATCTTTATTTACGTCAAATGACGTTATGTCGCACTGGGGCAGCAGGAGCGCGGGACGCCACACAGGCACCATCGAGCGGCAACAGCCATTTCGCGTGAGTGAAGTATGGGAGGCCTGAGAAAGCGTGCTCACGCGAAACGGCCATTGCCGCTCGATGGTGCCTGTGTGGCGTCCCGCGCTCCTGCTGCCCCAGTGCGACATAACGTCCTTTGACGTAAATAAAGATAAGTTTGGACTACATGGGTGAGTGCCATCCTTTTTCTACTATTTTGCAGGCTTAGGGCTTATGCCCGGTCCGCAAATTGCGGATCTATAAAACACAAATACCGGCTGTCTGAATTCCACATTTTGCGGAATAGAATGGCTTTCCCCTAATAGAACAGTCCTATCCTTGTCCGTAATTCAGACAATAATAGGACATGTTCTATAATTTTGCGGGGCCACGGAACAGACATCCGGATCAGAGCAGTACACGGAGTTCTGTCTCCATCTTTTGCGGCCCCATTGAAGTGAATGGGTCCGCATTCGACCCGCATGCGGACCAAAATACGTTTGTGTGCATGGGCCCTTATTGTGGAGGAATGCTAGTGAGTAGACATGTTCCGAATCTGTCTTTTGAGCTATCCAGCCATTACAGTAGTTTAGGGGGGGTTCTGTGTTGACAGATTCACTGTATGTCTGTAGTCTTATATTTTGAGTTTATCATCAATGAAGTGTAAAGTCTCTATACACATCCTGTTTTGTAGACGTGAAGTAGATGATGCTATGGGTGTTATTGTGAGAGCACAGGACATTCTGTCAGTGCACTATGGACCCGACAACAGCATGGTGCAAGAGCTGCAAGAAATGAGGACATGTCTGCTGGAGCTTCCTGGGATGAGCTCTGTATGGGAGAAATGATTTCAGATGGACTACTGAAGATGTGGTTCTTCTTGTTTTCCCATACTTTTATGTGATTGCATCTCTCAGCACTTGTGAACTCCCCGGACACACTTGCAATTAACGTATCTTGTGAAGCAACTGCTTAGGGAGCGTTCCTGACTAATTAGACTTGTTACACATTCTGTGGATGGTGCTATTCCCTGCGCATGAATTATTTTTATAACGTGAATAACTCCACGACTGGGTTAATTTCCTATTGAAGCAATGAAACAGAGGAGACATGATTCCTGAGCAATAAGTAAGTCAGACTTTATTGCATTAGATTGCTCTAGCATATAGCAGTGGGTAAGAGTTCAGCCGAGACCTCACCAGTATATAACAGAACACCAGGTAGGATTTCTTGGGATTTACATAGGTCTAAATTTTCATGGAATTAATTTTTGTTTCTTTGGAAGGAGTCTCTCCTAATTTAAACATCAAACACTATATAAGAAGATACAGGGGTGAAATCTGAGGGTACAGAAAAAAGACATTCAATTTGATACAAGTTCATCATATTGTCTCCCGCTTCATGATGTAATTTCATACATTGGTGGCATACCACTAGGATGTGCCACCAAGGTCAGGTTCAGGTCCCAACTGGGACTCACACCTGTCTCCAGGATGGGCCCCCCCAAAGTGAATGAGAACACAGCACATGCTTGGTGCGCTCTCCATTCACTTCTATGTGAGTCTGGAAAATAGCCGTACGAGCAAGCTATTTTTTGAACTCCCATAGGAGCGAATGGAGAGCATACTGCGGAGTCACAGCTGCCCTTCATTCACCTCTCTGAGACTGCCGGAAATAGCCGAGCCTGTTATTTTCAGAACTCCTATAGAAGTGAACGAAAGGTAGACACAAATGTGCTGTCATTCACTTTGGGGGGCCATTTTGGAGATAGGAGAATGTCCACGACGTGGCATGAGATGAGACAACCCCTTTAAGTTGTAATAAAGTATTAGCAACCAGCACTGTTCTACATACAGCACTGTCATGCAAAAACTGAAACTTTGGTTCTGGGTTGTCTTGTCTTCTAGAAATGAAGCCAGTCTGGAATCATTGTAGTGTTACTTGATGGCCATACAAGTAAAACATGGGTGGACTTGGTCCACCAGAGCAGAATACTCAGCACTCTACTCTGAATCCGAAATGATTTCTGTCGTAACGTTACAACTCCTTTAACAGTGTATTAAAATATTTTATTTATGGAGGAAATTTATTTTATATATAACTGGGCTTTTGTGTTTCAGCAACCAAACTTTGCTTTTTTTTTTCAATGATCATACATGACCCTAATCTTAGCTGGAAATATCATATTCCAAAGCAACATTCCAGAAATTGGGCTGAGTGATGCCAGAGCCTATACATTATTCCCAGAAGGGATTTAGAAAACACTGCCTCTGCAAACAGCCTGGTAATACCACAGCAAAATCATCAAAGCACTTATTAGAACAAGAAGTATACACATTATAGTATACGTTTTTTTGAAAATTGATTTGTACACTCATGGCATAGATATTTGGGAGACGTTCATGTCATCTGTCTTAATGTGAATATCTGGCCCTTTAATCTATAAAACAGGCTCACAATTCTGTGCTGGTTAATTTCTAATCTAGAACGCCATATGCCCTGCATAGACATACTTATGGAAGATAACTTTTCGGCTGTCTGCAGTCACCACTAGGGGGAGCTTGCTGCATAGTGGTATAAATAAAAGGGGCTATCCAATATGTAAAATATCCACCCCCAATGCCCAGGCCCCTTGTATGGATTATAATTACCTGCTCCTCAGCACCCGCGTAGCTCCAGATCCCTGCACGACCACTGCTGCATCTCCTCATGGCTCTGCACAAAACATCCGGCGACAGGGGGGGCAGCCAATATCAGGCTGTGATGGTGACCAGCTCAAGGAGACTCATCCCCACCCCCCCCCGTCGCTGGATGTTTTGATCCGAGCCATGGGGAGATGCAATGGTGGCTGTCCAGGGATCCGGAGCCACGCAGGTGCCGGGGAGCAGGTAAGTATAATCCATACAAGGGGCCTGGGCATTGGGGGGCGATATTTTAGATATTAGATAACCCCTTTAAACTTGATAGTAAGGGTGGGTTCACATCAGCGTTATGCTTTCCGTTTGTGTTTTCCGTTATAACATGGTTATAACGGAAAATAACGGAAACCATAAGACGGAAGTCAAAACGGAAGCCTTTAGAGGCTTCCGTTTTGATCCGTCACAATAGAAGCCTATGAGAATCATAACGGATCCGTCTGAGTTCCGTTATGCTGAACGGAAAACAAAGTCCTGTCGACAGGACTTTGTTTTCTGTTTTGCATAACGGGAACCAAATGGATCCGTTATGATTCTCATAGGCTTCTATTATGACGGATTAAAACGGAATGCCTCTAAAGGCTTCCGTTTTGACTTCCGTCTTATGGTTTCCGTTATTTTCCGTTATAACCATGTTATAACGGAAAACACAAACGGAAAGCATAACGCTGATGTGAACGAGCCCTTACACTGCCGAAATATATCAAGACTACCATTTCACACAACAGTCTTGATGTAGTTTGCGGTGGAGAGAGAGGCACAGGTCTCTTAATAAATCGGGTGCATTTTTTGGCAGGCTGGGCAGCAATAATTGAATATACACCAGCTATGAGCTGCCATCGATATCGGCTATAATTTACACCAATTTCTTGTCTAAGTTATAGTAATATAATGTAACGTCAGCTTAGCAGTGCGGTATGTAGGCCGGCAGCCCAGGTGCTCAGATGTCGCCCTGCCAAACCTATGACTAAAGATGCAGCCTGTCTCTGTGGTGGTATTCTATGGATACCACCACGCTTACTCAAAACGCTGGATGAATCTTTCCCTTACTAAATAAATGATAGTAAATCTGTTGAGCTGTGGGAGGCCACGCCCCTGAAGTGACGAGAAGTGTAAAAAGTCACAAATTATAGCCCAGATATCAAGTGACTTTTTTTAAAACCACTTTTGTGGTGTAAAAACTATTGACAAATCTGCCCCATTGTGCAGTAATATCCCAAGCGCCCCCTAGTGGCAGCTGCAGTCAGGCAATGTGCTTTCTTTTCAATATACTGTATGTCTATGCTAGGGAATCGGAGTCTGTGTCAGAAAGTGGAGCACCAACTGCTATAAGAATACAGTAAGAGAACCTAGCACAGAATTTTAGACCTATGAACTAGATATTGATTAAAGGGGGAGATTTGCTATAAATGTAAAAATCCGAACAGTAACTATATTTGCCATGTTGAAACAAAAGTGAAGGGCAAGTATTGATAGTTTAGCACCGTATTTGTATCCAGATTTCTATAAATTTGGGGAGAAAAAAATCTGGAATAGATATAAGGAGTCAGAGTTGAACTTTTCTTTGGCATAAGATGGCACAAATAATCATAATGACATTAACGGAGTCCGGAATTCATTGTCAGTCAAAAACCAATTGGAGACATGGTTCTTAACCGGTAATTTCTTTGGGATTCATCACTTTTCCAATGAACAGGAGTGCACCGTTGCTGTCAGATCGGAGAACAAACAGGAACGGGTGGTCCAGGTGAAATTCCAGCGGGAAATGTTGGCGAGCGTTGACGTCCACTGTAGGTGGATTTTCTGCTCCATCTTCATTCAGTTCCAGCATGGCCTTGTGCATAACATGCGTGAGCTTCAATGACTTGGAAGAGATCTTACTGAAGTCCGGACTTTGGAAAAGAGTCTGAAGTTCTGAAAGAACAACATACATTGCATTAAGCATGCTCATTAAGCCATATTCATGTGATTTTATTAACCTACAAAGCTAAATCCTGACTTGGTTGCATATATTTGTCAGTATGTTGTCCATATGTTCAAGACAATCCCTGCCCATATGCCTTGCTATACATGTGGATATCAGGACATCTCCTGATTAGCTAGTCTTTAGGGCAGAGTTGCACAATGTACTTTGAGGGCCACATTGTTATACAGAACAACTCCCAAGGGCAGCACCAAAAAAAAGGGGTACTACCATCTGACACATTTGGGAGCCCCACAGAATGGCATCATGGGCCACATGTGATCCTCAGGTTGTGCTCTCCTACTTTAGGGTAAAGTTTCTTCATACATAGCAGGTATTATACTTGCTTGGCCCCTCCCTAATATTCCAGAATCATCAGCTGAGATAGACTATATTCACGTGTTTGATGTCTGCTTATTGTGGTCGCTGGGAGAAGCTCCAGATGTACACACTAAGCATATGCATTGGGCCCTGTCCAAGACCATTAATATGCTGAAGCTGGAATACCCCCTAAAGAAAAAAATGTTTTAAAAAAAAATGATATATATATATATATAACCTTGAAATTGCAGTGCAATCTTTTAATTACCTCTTGGGGGACTTATTAACTAACTAAAAGCTTTGAGAAAAGCACTTAACAGTTCTGCCTGAGCTGTGGACAGGGGGAGGGCTGCTTTAGCTGCCCATATCTCTGGATTAGTAGCAGCTAGAGATATGGGCTTAGTCTTAAAAGCTGGCATTCCAAGCTTTCATTCAAGACCAGAATCGCAGCATTAGGGCTCATGCACACAAACGTATGCCGGCCGCTCTGTGCATTGGGGACCGCAATTTTCAGTCCCCAATGCACGGGTACCATCTGTGCAGTTGCCACAGAAGAATCCAGACCCAGTCAACTTGAATGGGTCCGTGATCCGTCCGCACCACCAAAAATAGAACATGTTCTATTTTTTTTTGAAGTGCAGCGGCACGGAGAGAAACCCCACAGAAGCACTCCGTCGGGACATGCAGCTGTTAGAAATCGAGTCAGGAGTGAAAGCCATGGAACCTGCTTTTACTTTCACTTTCAGCTGCATTCACTGCAACCTGATTTCTAACAGCGATATCTTCCAATGTTGGACAGTCATCGGTCAGACCCCATAGACATCTGTCTTTTTAGTAACGTTCTAGTACTAAACGAGCCGAATACAATCTAATCTTTTATTTTAGCATGTAGAAGTATAAAATAAAAAGTGAAAACATACTCATCTCCTGAAGAGTGTCTCCGAGTTCAGCAGCGTAGTTCACCTTCAGCTTTGGTATGCTTAGTGTTATGGTGACTGACTGCAATGCTCGATCTATGTCATGTACAAACTCCGATGTCAGACCTTCTTCAATTAATGTCAGGTTCTCGGTGAATTTGAGAGGGAGAAAAAACATGATGCTGACTCCCCCAGTGAATGGAAGCTGGGCAATCTAGGATAAAAAGACAAACGGAACTATTATTACACAGCAATTGATGACTCAATTTAATATGGAAAAAGGGAAAGTGGGTAAAATTGACTCAATGGTGGGAATGAATCACAACTAATTCAAGGGAAAGGTGAAGCAGGTACCCATAGCAAACCATGCTTTACTCACCAAAAGGTTGGAATCTAGCTGGTTGCTATGGAAAACTCAACTTTTTACTTTTCAGCAGCTCTGTTCATTTCAGGGGGGTACAGGGTCACCGTTCTCGTGATCGGTGGATAGAAGATAACTTCTAACAATCGGAGTATCCCTTTAACTCTTTTCTGACTGCTCCACGTAAATTTACGTTGGCGTCCAGGCATTCAAAGATTTTGCCCGCTCGGTGCCTGGAGGTCAACTTTTTAACTGCAACTTTTTAACAAATTGCTGCATCTCCTCTTTTTCGTCTTCCTCAAAGCTTTTCTAAAAGGGTGTGTGGCCAGACACAGCGAAAAATTTACAGTATCTTCATTAACTCCAGTTTTCTGCTCATCTCTGAGCTGTCATAGATTTCTGGTTAGGCGCACGGACTGCAGGAGAGAGACAGGCACAGAAAGCATTTGTCTTGATAAATTTCCCCTTTAGTGTAATTCTCATGAGAAAAGCAATCTAATGATTTCTTGTTTTAGTAGGGGAACTATTAAAAAAAAAAAATTCAAATCACCCCCTCTTTCCCCAAAATTAAAATAAAGATAAATAAGTAAACATCATGGGCATCACTGCGTGTGAAAAAGCACATACTATTAAAATAAAAAAATATTTATTCCACTGGAAAAAAAAGTAAAAATGGCTGATTCGACAAAAAGTAATCAAAAAGTCATACACACTCCAGAATGGTATCAATGAAAAGTACAGATTGCCTCACAAAAAGGAGCCCTAACACAGCTCCGTACACATAAAAATACAAAAGTTATGGGGGTCAGAATATGGCAATGTAAAGAAAAAAAATTCTATTTTTTTTTCAGTATTAAAACTCAAGAAAAACTATACATATGTGGTACCGTTGTAATCGTACTGACCCAGAGAATAGTAGTAACAGTTTTACCACATAGGAAACGGAGTAAAAAAAAAAAGCTGTGGCAGAATTGTGTTTTGTTTTTTCTTTAAATAATTCCACCCTATTTGGAATTTTTTTCCCACTTCCCACCACATTTTATGCTACTATAAATGGTGCCATTAGAAAGTGCATCTTGTCGTGCAAAAATCAAGCCCTTATACGGCTAGGTGAATGAAAAAATAAAAAAAAGTTATGGCTTTCAAAGGGCTGGGAGTAAAAAATTAAAAGAAAAACGGAAAATCACCAGGTCTTGAAAGGGTTAAAGGGGTTCTCAGGGAATTAAGAAAAAGAAAATACTTAAATATTACTTTATAATAAATATATACTTAAATACCTTTCATTAGTTATAATGGCTTGTTTTGTCTAGGGAGCAATCATTAGGAGAAACAAAATGGCCGCTGTCCCATTAGTTCACACAAAACCTGTCCTAATCACACAGGAGGACAAGGACTTCACAACACTGAGGTAAAGAGCTGCCTCATCCTCCTCTCTGCTCTGCTTATCAGGGATTATGATCCTGAATACAGATGATAAGAACTTTAGCCGTATCTCTAGGGAATTTAGTACGGAGAAGACGGACAGGACAGACTGTAGTAATGGAGACTGCATACAAGAGCTGCTGCTCATTAGCCAAATCTCACCCTCTTCTCATGTCTCCTCATCTCCTTTACCCCAGAGATTCACCTGTATTCAGACCCATAATCCCTGACAAGCTGAGCAGAGAGGAGGATGAGGCAGCTCTTTACCTCAGTGTTGTGAAGTATCTTGTCCTGTGTGATTAGGACAGGTTTTGTGTGTACAAATAGGACGGTGGCCATTTTGTTTCTCCTAATGATTGCTCCCCAGACAAAAAGAGCCATTACAACTAATGAAAAGTATTTGTGAATATATTAATTATAAAATAATATTTAAGTATTTACATTTTCTTAATTCTCTGAGAACCCCTTTAAAGTCCAAAATAAGCAGGTCACTAAATGGCTGAGAATAGTCATCCGATTTAAGACCACTATGAACTTTACATGCAAGTCTCAGTCTTCTTGTGCTTTACAGTTGTAAGTAAGGCCGTGGGTCACTTTAGGTAATTTGGAATATGCATTGTTTCCCATAAAGTCGATTTACATTACACTTTGTTTTTACGGTTGCCGGGAAATTTTTTATCATGTGCTAATATATTTTTTCACATGTTTTGTGATTTGACAACCACGCAATGTCTTGTTATTTACTGCGCAGTAGATGTAGAATAAAAGCCTGCAAAATATTTTGCACACCCGCTGGCTGTAAGAAATGATTCTGTGCAAAAATGAAATATTGGGTACATTTTTGTGCTGCATAAATAGCTGCCGAGAGAATTACTTCCTAGAACATATTTTGGTAATTATCATTTGATTACGAGAAATCTAGAATCGTTTATTCTTTGGTAAATGTGAATAAATAGTGTTTTAGTTCTTGTATGCCTCCAAGCAGTCTGCTCATATACACCAAGGAGATGCCTGCAAATTGCTGATGTAAAGAGCGTTACTTCTCACTGTGATAGTGTTTTAATCAGTTAATGCAACAGCGGCATAAAATAATGTGTGTCACATTGTTCTGGAGACAAAGTAACAGAAGGATTCAAGAACATTTTTCCAGTAGCTGCACTCTTATTTCTATGCTAAAGGCAAGGTATCTTATTTGCTACCTCCTAGTGGTGGGACTTGGTGTTCTGGAAAAGCTGGCGAGTAGACAGTTGCAATAGAAGAAGGGATTTACTATAGCTTTCACCAGAAACTGGTGCAAGTTATACCTGAGCTCTACGCCAGCCCCTAGACCAGTATCTGGCGCACGGCAGGGCAGAGGTGCACAAATTTATTAGTAAATTAGGCGCATCTCACCCCAGCTCATGGAAATCAAGACTGATGCATGGACATAAAATGTCCCTCACTGCGTTTCTAATGCTTTATTCCTTGGTATGTAGGGGGTCATTTATTAAACAGAAATACAAAGTTACTTTGTGCTGCAATCTGAGTGGGCGAGGAAGGGGCGGTCCAAGCAGCCCCTCTCATTTCCCATTTTCTATGACTGTTTTAGGCTTCAGATCTCTGTTGTGGCCTAACTAGAGTAGAAGCCCTATAACAGCACTGTAAAGAGCAGAGCTGTAATACCACCATGTGCATGATCCCATATCCGCAGGGTTGTCAACCAGAATTTTTCTTTTTTTTTCCTCTGGACAACTTATTCCAGAATCACGGACAGCAAACATTTTTTTTAACAAACAAATTGGAAAACGATAATGAATGATAAAGATTCTAAGTAATACATTTCTATAGCTCAATATACTGATAGGAACTCATTACCAGCATTTACTGTGAGCTGTAAAATGATAATTACCACCAAAATATTCTAGTCAAGAACCACCATCCTCAAAAAAATTACAGACACAGCAAAAAAAGTCACCTATTTTTACGGACGGCCAGAAATTTCTGGACGGTTGGTAAACCTGGATATCAGTATTACAACAACAATATTCTCAGGCCTAATACAACAGCTTGTTTTTTCCATGTGTTTGATATATATAGATAAGACCTAAAAGGCCATTTCTTGTGCTTGAGGATCTTGTCGGGAGTCATACGGTATAATCAGTTCATTGTTTGCAGTAGATTTGTTTGCTATCCACCACTTACAATGAGTGAATTTCAGTGAATCAGGATTTTCAAGAAAGGTAGATTATTATTTCACTTAGAAGCACATGCTAATGGATGGCTAGGCAGCTTTTGTAGCTTACTTAAAGCTTCAGGAAATTTTTAAAAGTAGTAGGTAGGATACAGTGTGGTTCTCCAAAATGTACTAAAATTAAGCAAGGGGCATTTAAAAAACAAGTACAGTGATCCCTCAAAATACAATGGCCTCAGGATACAATATATTCAACATACAGTGGTCTTTTCTGGGCCATCGTAAGTTGAAACCAGACTCAACATACAATGTCTCAGACTCAGATCCAATCAATCAAGGCCACTTCTCTGGTAAAATAGCAGAATTAGTTGCTAGTTAGCAGCTATTCCTGACTGTTATATGTAAGGACTTGTTTATATGTCTTAGTTATCTTCTTATTTTTCTTAAATCGTCATTTTCTCTTATCTTGGATGACATTTTTGGGCCTTTGGAACCAATTACTCAACTTACAATGATTTCAACATACAATGGTCATCCTGGAACAAATTAATATTGTATCTTGAGGGGCCACTGTATACTCACCTGTAAAATGTCCCACCATTCTGGTCAATGACGTTACAATCCCAGCTGGGCCTGCAGCAGTCGTTCCCGTGTCCACTGCAGCCAATCACTGGCTTCAGCAGTGACATCTTGTTCATACACATGTGATCACTGGGGCCCGTGATGGGTCCATGACTGCCACAGCCAATGAACATTACATCATCTGTACTGGCCCAGTTGGGAATTGGACCAGTGGTACAGGACATTTTAAAGGTGAGTGAGGTTTTTTTTTTTTTAATTTTACATTATCCCCTGGTCCATGCCTAATTTTATAAAACTTGTAGTATGTGCATGGAGTTAAGCTAATGACAATAACTAAAAATTCTAAAATAGTATTTTGTCGTAATGAGAAGCTTCCCATATAAGCTTTTATTCCTACTCTCACCACATGTTGATTTATGCTATAAAGCTGCCCTGATGCACATCCTGATGAATAAGGCCATGATCAGGCAGGATTATTGTATGATATTTGTGTATTCATTTACATCTAGTTACACCTTTCATGTAGTGTTGATGGTCCGGAATAGCTGTCATAAATGAAAACGTGACGTTAATGTGCACAGAACACAACTCCAAGGCCTATTGTGGATGATGCTTAAAGGGAATCTGTCATCTCTAAAACACCCTCCAAACTACAGTAAGTGGTGTATAGTGTAAGTGACATCAAGTCTGGTTATGTAAGTTTTATCTTCATACTCACTTCCATTCTGACGCTGTGCAATGACAAACCTGCAGTAAAATGCACTCAGTGGACTCCAGTGCTCACTCACATAATGGAGAGGACTCAAAGAAGAGTCCTGTCAATGCATTTTACTGCAGGTTTGTGGGAGCACAGCGTCTGAATGGAAGTGAGTATGAAGATAAAACTTACATATTCGGATTCAGCATCACTTACACTATACAACGCTTGCTCTAGTTCAGGGGGTGTTTCGGAGCTGACAGGTTCCCTTTAAAGAAGTATTCTTACTTTAAAGGGAGTCTTTCACCTGTTTTTCCACCAATATAACTAAGAGCACTGCCCCACAGAAGATTGCAGACCCATCCCAGACATACCTGTGTGCACTTTGTGTCTGTATTCCATGCTCAGGAAAAGCACTTTTATTCTGCTAGAATACAGCACCCAAGTGCTCAGCTCTACTGCTGCAAGTGCTCAAAGCAAACCAGACTGAAGAAGGGAGGGCTGCTTTAGCTGCTCATATCTTGGTATTGGTAGCAGATAGAAAGCAGGCATTCCAAGCTTTCAAATGATATCAAAATCACAGCATTATATCCAGTATATCAGAAGATATAGCTGTTAGAAATAGAGTCGGGAGAGAAAGCTATTTTTACTTTCACTTTAAGCTGGGCACTTGGGAGCTGTTTTCCAGCAGAATAAAAGTGCTTTTTCTGAACATGTAATACACACACACAGTGCACACAGGTATGTCTGTGATGTGTCTGCAATCTTCTGTGGGGCACTGCTGTTAGTTATACGGGTGAAAGACTCCCTTTAAAGACTGTGAGCAAATCATTTTAGTGCAGTATGAATTACCACTTATTAATATACATTTTGTAGCTGAAATGCATCTATAAGCCAGTCTGGCATCTCATGAAATGATCATCCTCCTAAGTAGCCAAGCACTGCCTCATTTGCAGAGCATTTATTTTTTGTGAAGACAAGTAATTACAGCACTACTATACACCTTCAGGCATAAGGCAACTGTATATAGATGCAATCTGTTGTGGGAACTGTGGTCCTTTACATTGATAATCACACCCACAGCAAGCCCTGGCAGCATGAAAACAACTGTGTTGCACAGAGGTAGGCAGGATATTAAAAATGAAAAATAGCTACTTTGGTGGCATCATTTGGTAAGAATTCAGCACAATTTAAGTACTTTTTTTTTTTTTTTTTTAGAACATTAGAAGCCTCTTTAAACTCTTTCAGTTTTGGCTAGGTTTTTGGCTTTAAGGAGTTTTCATCTTTGCATTCTGAAAGCTATAATGTTTTTATTTTCCCATTGCCCATCGCTTGTTTTTTTTGTTTTTTTTATGTGATTTTTTTTTTGGTTGTTTTGTAATCGTGGGGTTTATATAATTCATTGAGTACCTTTTATTTTTTCTGCCATTGTTGTGGGGGTTTATTTTTATAGCATTCACCATGTGGTGTAAATAATAATATTCTCCAGGTCGTAGCAATTAAAGGGGCTGTCCAAGTTATTTTTTTGTCCTTTGTATGTTTCTAACTAGGCAAATGTAATGTTTTTTCAATGCACTTTAACTTCAGTGTCCCCTTTCTTAGATTTCACTGAGGGTCACATGACCTTTGATGTCAGCTTCTCTCCCTGCTCCGCTGATGTTTCGTGCACAAGCCTCAGAGATCAGATAAGAGTCTGTATACGAGACATCACTGTGCTGGCCACGCCCCTGCACTACCAGATGCTGCTGCTGTCTGCTCTCTCCCTGGATTCTTTCACATAAAATTTTAACCCCTTCAGCCAGCACAGACTCAGGCTGAGTAGCTGCAGGCAGTGAGGAGACAAATTCTGGGCACAGTAGCTGACAGACTAGAGAAGATCTGTAGAGTATTGCACAAGAACAGGTAGGGGAAAGATCATGTCACGGGGAGCCGGCAGCATGCTTCCTCCGTGCAGCGCCGCCGGACTCCCACTGTTGTTCAGTAGCGAGGACGAGATGTGCGACCTCGTCTCCATGACAACAGGGGCGGGGAGGACCCGGCGCACGTTTAGTCTCTGCGCGGCCGGCGTCCTCCCCATCTCCTTGACAACAGGCAGGAGGAGCTTCAGCTATAAATATGTGTGCTATAGGTATACCTACTTGGAGCCCTATTTAAACAGGCAGCCTGCCAGCCACAGGTTGCCTGAGATTGGTCTATACCTCCAGTGCTAGTGCTTGCTAATCCTCATTGTGGCTACTGTGTTTTGGACTTCGGTTGTGTATTTTTGACCTTGCTTTTGCTCTTTCCCCTGGTTTTGACATGACTTCCTGGTACGACTTTTGGCTTGCTGACCCTCCGATATTGTGTTTGTGTTCTGTCTTTGTTTGTTGTATTTTCCTCTTGTTCCCCTTCCCTTTACGCCCCAGCACTTATTCAGGCTAGGGATTGTCGCCCAGTTACGCGCCGTTACATAGGACGGGCCGTGTAAGTAGGCAGGGACAGAGCTTGGGGCTCAAGTTAGGGCTCACTACCTGTATCGTGACAGATCATGTTTGTATCAGAAGTGTCCTTGTACAGCTGGAACTTGTAGTCCTACACATACAACTTCTGCTGAGTATCCCAGTAGGCAGACATGTCACTCAGGGCAGCACTTGTATTCACTCCCTTTGCAGAGCAGGGGGAGGGGCAGAGATTGTTGTTATTGCAGGTAAACAAGGGCCAGAAGAGAACCAGGGAAATGAGGAAATATATACATATATATGTATATATATAATAATTTTTTTTTTGCCTAAAACTTGCTTAGCTTAGTTATATATTGCTGCCCATCAGATTTACAGTACTATATTATTTTTTTTATGACTCGGACAACCCCTTTAAGATTGTGACAAATTTATATAGTTTTTTTTATATTTTAGTAGTTTTGCATAATCAATTGCTTGATGTCTTTTGTCCATCTGTCTTCTGGTGGTTCACATGCAATGGTATGAGGCTGCCCCGGTACTAGTAAGGTCGTAAATTGCCACAGTGCAAGAAGTAACGAACCATTACTACTCTATTTTACAATATCACGTTACCCCATGGTCATTGTTTGAATGACTTTCTTCATTCTACTGGACAATGCTCTGGATCATACTAATACAGAATCAGAAAATTGTAAGATCTGTGTTCTAAGGATTAGATAACACCGTTACCAGATCTGAACACTACCGAACTCTTGTGTGGTTAGGTAAAAACTAAATAGCAGTTCTGGGTTGAAATTGACCTTTTTTAAGAAATGCCAACTATAAGTACACCCTGTAAATAGTCAATTGTATGATATATTAATAAAAAAAAGCAGCAGTCTTTTCAAAACAGGGATTTCATAGCTGATTCCTCACTTGTTTGCTGTGCGTGCAGCACTTGTTTGGCAGCCTGTCTACTCATTTTATGCAGCCAGTCATCATCACAAGGTATTAGAGGGAGATCGTGAAGGACATAAGACAAGCGACTGGTGTAGTGTGCGCATTAATTGGAAGATAACGGCATGATTTAAGGAGGAAAGGAGCTGAAGCAGCGTTAGGAGATGGCGTATTACTCCCCTGTGAATTTCTAAAAGATAGAGCAGGTACTTTTCTCACCTTGCAGTTAAAATCAGGGTCTAGGCCATATCTCACAGGGACATTGCTCGCTGACATCATTGGAACTGAAACAGATGTCTGCTCATCTATGTAGAAATCACGCATGGTGGTTTGACGGGGGTTAAATTTGTGGATCCACTGACCTGTGTTAAATTTTAAAAAACATTATGATCATGCCAACCCAGTCGGAGAACAATAAGCTGAATGTTTACATGTTTATGAGATGAAGAAGAGAAAGAGGTTTTCTAGGTTAGACCATTAATATCATATTAGTGGGGTCCAACTCTCGGAAACTCCTCATGCAAGCCTCTTCATTCTTTACATCAGTTCATAAGTGTAATACTATGCCCTGCATCCACATAAGTAGAAGGCATGCAAACCGATATATAAAGAATTAAGAAGCTGCAGCACTTGCATGAGAGCCACAAGCCGTTCAAACAGTTTATTGTGGGGGTGCCAAGAGTCAGACCTCCACCAATGTGATATTGATGGCCTGTCCTGCTGGTATACCATCAATATTCTGAACTCGGAAAACCTCTTTCAATCAGCCCATTAAATAAAACTAATGAATAGTACTAAAGAATAAAAACTAAAGCAGCCATGTATATCAATAATATAGCAATGAAAATAAAGAAACCCAGGTCAGCCCACCAATTAGTATATTCGGTCTTGGCCATACACTAGGGTCAAGGAAGAGACTACTGAATCGGCAGCAGGCAAGATACCAATAGATCCAAAGGAGAACCACATTTCCTTTGGATATGCCAATATTATGACAAACCCCCACACCCCCAAAAAACAAACCAAAAACAGCATAAACAGTTAAACAAATACTTAATGTGGATAATAATGCCCTTGTTACAATCTAATGTACATAGCGGTATTGTACCAGTGTTTAACAGTTCATAGTCCCGTAACACTTAAAGGGCATCTGTCAGCAGTTTTGTACCTATGACACTGGCTGATCTGTTACATGTGCTCTTAGCAGCTGAAGACATCTGTGTTGGCCCCATGTTCATATGTGTCCACATTGCTGAGAAAAATGATGTTTTATTATATGCAAATGAGCCTCTAGGAGCAACAGGGGCGTTGTCATTACTTCTAGAGGCTCTGCTCTCTCTGGAACTGCCATGCCGTCATTATTCTCAGCAATATAGGCACATATGAACATGGGACCAACACAGATGTCTTCAGCTGCCAAGTGCACATGTAATAGGTCAGCCAGTGTCATAGGTACAAATCTGCTGACAGATGGACTTTAAGTTTGTGTGTTACATCTGGAATATGGACTGTTAAATACAAGTACAGCATATGTGTCTGTCTCTGACTGGCCTTAATAATGGTTTGTCTCTTTCCACGTTACAGTACCATCCCTTTTCCCTTCAGTCACACCCATAATGAGTCTTATGGGGGGACCAGGCAGGCAGCACATGAACTGAGTGCAGCCATATCACCAATTTTTAACCTACACACTGACCTCCTGACTCCTCTTCTGTGTGGCTCCCCATTGTATTGCATACCTGGCTCCCCTTGATAACTGTTAATCTGCGTTCACATCTGCATTGCTATTTCATGTTTCTGCTCAGTTATAGGAACAGAACCATGAAATTAACGGGAGCATGGCAAATGATGGGAACGGCACCCAATGGAACCTATTGAATGGGGTCTGTCAGATTTCCGTCATGCAATCAATTATTTTACCAGACAAAATAGTGCAGCATGTTTTGCAATTTTGTCACACATTTTTTAAGGAATCTACGTCAGAGTCCCTAACGGCCCCTGCAACCCAGATGTGAACACTCTTTGCTTATCCAGCAATATTCTTTCCTGGTACCACATCTGTATTTTTCTGACCATGCTTCTTTTCCCATTGCCTGTATACTATTTCCAGTAAGTTGTAGCCACCGCATTCTCTTATTACTTCCATTTAGGCTGATTCCCTTGCTAATTCATTTTATAAAATATTAAAAAAAAAATTTTTCATTCACAGAGCCAGTTAAAAAATAACATTCTGGCTGCTTACAGCTGCCACCAGAGGGCGCTCACTACATATGGATGAAAGCATCTTTTGAAATTATGGGAGCTCTGTAAATACATATTCGTTTAGCTCCCCCTAATGGCAGCTACTGGTAGAAACAATATAAAAGTGTTCTGCAGGGGGAATATTAACCCAGCAATGTCCTCTGTCTTTACATTCAAGACTAAACCAAAATGTATGTGATTACTTAATGTATTCACAGTCTACTTTTTTTCAAAATGGGATAAAAAGGGATATACAACACAGTCCAATGCTTTTGTGATGAAAATCATCTCTGATATCTTACTAACTGCATCTGACATACACATTGACAATGCTGTTTTGCTTCTACAATTATCTACTTGGTCACTGCTGTTTTTTACATTTACCTTTAAAATATGCAGCCCCAAGCAGGAGGACACTAATGCCTGAAGGCACTTCTGGGAAGAACTTCACTACTTTGCCGTCGGTTCTCTTCTGCACAAAATCGTTGGCTTCTGACAGATCAAGGCGAGTATTTCCTGACAGAACTCTGGGCTTATTCCCATAGAACTTCTCCAACTGATTCACAAACTCGATACGCATCCTCAGCTCTGAAAAGCAGAACATATGCACCTTCACATTAGCAACAAATATGAGAGGAACCGCAGAAACTAAAGATGAAAGCTGTAATATTGTGACCTAACTTGTGCATGGAGGCACACAGAATCCCTGCAGGTCCATGCTATGGGTCCATATTAGAGTTTATTAAATTGATTCTAACTAGAGTTGAGCGAACGTGCTCGTAACGAGCACTGTACTGCTCGGATCCCCTGCACTCCGCTTTGCAGCCATCCGGATCCGTCCTCCTCTCCCGACTGCAAGTCAGTGGGAACGGATCCGCCCCCATTGACTTACAGTCAGGTGAGGACAGATCTGGATGCCTGCGGGCATGCGAGCGCAGGGGATCCGAGCACTACAGTGCTCGTTACGAGCACGTTCGCTCAACTCTAATTCTAACAAATCAGGGCTTTTTCACTTGTGAGGGGGTGTCCCCGCAGGTGAAGAAGCGCCCACCTGCCGCATTATTGATTGGGCCGTACTTTTCGGCAGCTCTGACAATTTATTTCTCTGATTAGTGGAGCAAGGGCACAGGCTCTGCTTCGGCTTTGGAGCAGTATCTGTGTAGGCACCACACCTCCCTAGATGTAAGTATAAATGAGTTATGGGGTTTAGAATTTGGTAATGCAAAGAAAAAAGGAATTTTTCCAAAGTTTTTCTTTTCAGTATTAACCCCTTGACCACATCCGCTGTACATGTACAGCGGATGTCATAACTTCAAAGGACGAGCGCCATAGTCACCACATTTCACAAGCAGACACCCGGGCTAATGTCTGCAATAAGACCAATCGTAGACGATTAACCCCTTAGATGTCACGAAATCTGAGCACTGCCATCCCCCAGCAGCGATTGGAGAAGCCATTCCTTCACTGCGTCAGCCACAGTCCCCCTGAAGGATCTGAGGCTGCCTCAGCTATGTTCTTATGGAGACCCTGCCTTTGGAAGGGCGTCATAGGAACATAGCAAATTTCTCATAGACTGCAATGCTAACGCATTGGGGTCAATGAGAGAAGCGATTTGATAATCTCATATTTATGTTATGTTATGTTTTTCCAGCTCCCCAGTACATTGTATGCAATACTAAATGGTGCCATTAGAAAGTCCAACTACAGCTTCTTTCACACTAGTGTTTTTGCTGAATCCAGGAGGGTTCAGTAAAAACTCTTCTGTTACTGATTATACAACCATCTGCATCCGTCATGAACAGATCCGGTTGTATTATCTTTAACATACCCAAGACGGATCCGTCATGAACTCCATTGAAAGTCATTGGGGGACGGATCCGTTTTCTATTGTGTCAGATTGTGTCAGAGAAAACAGATCCGTCCCCATTGACTTGCATTGTAGGTCATGAAGGCTCCATTTTGCTCCGCATCCCATGCTGCGGTTTGCTCTCTGGTATGAGAACGGAATGGAATGTATTTTGGCGCATTCCGTTCTATTCAGTTACGTTTTGTCCCCATTGACAATGAATGGGGACAAAACAGAAGCGTTTTTCTTTTTTCCCGGTATTCAGACCCTATGATGGATCTCAATACGGGAAAATAGAAACGCTAGTGTGAAAGTAGCCTTATCCTGCAAAAAAAGTAAACCCCCACATGGCAATGTGAATGGAAAAATTAAAAAGTTATGGCTCTGGGAATGCAGGACGCAAAAATAAAAAACGGTATAATCGTCTGGGGTTAATAGACCCTAACCAGAGAATTTATCTGACATTCATAAAACAGCATGGGCTGTGTCTAATACTGTGATTCAGCCCCGATCACTTCAATAGGGATGAGCTGCGCCACCAGACATTACCCATGGACAAGACAAGTCCAGCTGTTTCTGGAAAAAAGCAGTCTTTTTTTTTTATAATCTTGTACAGCCCCTTTAACTGTACCTGAACCTTCATGATGGACATGTTGTTTTCTAATGCTTCCCACCTTCTGAATGGCTTTGGTTCTACAACTGTATTTTTAATATAGCAATATGACATTTGTGTTGCTTTTACTCTTAGCTCCTTGCATCTAAATGCTGAACATTTTAACAGGACTGCTAGTATTGACTATTGGGTGGTAAAAGTGAAATGACTGTTTACTTCTCTCCAGCATGACACGGGTTGTGCTTTTCAGCCCATTTGGGTTTGAAGAAAGGTTTTCCAGCAGTTCTTTATAAGTGGCGTGGATATCTGCATCATTAAGAAGGTCGTAGTAAAGGGACCGATGTATTAAGGATTCAGTTCGCTGTCCGCCTCCTGAAAATTACAAAAAACTGTTCATATATTTATTTCTTTTACAGCTTTATCAAATCCTTATTTTTTAGTTCTTTAGCTCTTTGCCATGGGTGTGGAAAAGCTTGGTAACACCCTGAGGATTTCCAGGGCACTAAAATATGAACCTTCTCATATATGTACATTACCAATTCTCCTACATTTCCCTGCAGCTAGTTTCTTGGTTCTCCTGCTGTTCCTTGTTTGGAAAGAATGCATTGAAGTGACATCATGATTTGGATTGTCACCATGATGTTGCTTTAGAATCAAAAAGCAGCAGGGGACCTGAAGACCAGTGGTGGATGATTGCTAAGGTAAGTGAAGTTTATAACATACTATTTTAGGTTTTATCCTGAGGATGATCCTCAACACCAAGACAACCCATTTAACATTACCCCCCTAAAAAGCCACCCTTCTGCCAAATTATGAAAGTGTTTTTTTTTCTCTAAAACCTCACCCAAGGATATGCTGGAGAGGGCTGTAGCAATAGTCAATGGTGACATAAAAATGTTGCTGCTTGGATTCTTGTTGGCTTGAGCACGGTAAAGATCATAGGCAAAGTTGGATGCAGAAGAAGCAAGTTTATTGAGTGGACTCTTGTAGAATGGATCTTCTTCCTCTTCTACTACAGCAGTAGGGACCTAAGACATAGGTCATTAGTACAGTAACTATATATAAATGATATCATGCAAACATTGGCATGTATATGAACATACAAACAGGTATTTAGCTTAACAAGAAAAAAATCTTTGTCGCATATGCTACACAACAATGAGAGATCTGCTTCCTCATAGGGAACAACGTGTCAACGTCAATCACCACCCAGAAGGTAAAGTCCATTCATCCAACAGTTCAGTGGCAGAAAATACATCCATCATCACAGTCCCATGAACTTTTAACAGCAGCCCAAGCCATTATACCTAGATATTTCTAGGTTATTAGGTTTCAAGAATTATTTTACATGCAACATCTCATTGGTCGCTTACATACAGTGGTTTTCATGTGCAGTCACATCTGTGTATAGGGATTCAGATGGAGTTTAAAAAACCTACACTACCCAATATATCCTTCACAGTCCATCTATTACAGGGACTCCTAACCTTTCTACCATGGAGAAATATATGAATATTACTGGCATTTGTGTTTGATAATTTTTGCTCAGGATTATACTCTAGCCTAGAGTTGTTGACCAACCTGCAAAGCTCCTTTGCACAGCATGATATGAATCCATTCCTACTGGAAAAGCAGTAGACCTTCATGCTGCTGTTTTCTGAAAAAATCCTGACCAGGTTACAAGTAAACCCATGTATTTAGACTACCTTGGTTGGGAACACTGCTATAGTATATTTATTATAGTGATAGTGATTGTGAGCTAAAACCAGGTACAGGTTAAAAACACGGAATAGGTGCAAATCATTCCGTTATATCTGATCATCTCTGTGGACGCTCCATTTCTGGTTTCGGCTCGCAATCACTGATGGAAATCACTGACCATACACTGAAGGTGGGTTTACACAGCCTGATATTTGAGCCAATTATCAAGAGAACTTTCATACAAACTCTTGTCCCAGGTTATCGGCCCATGCAAAGCAGCAGATCACTTGATCAATGGGCAAACGATCTTTGGTGCAGACACCTCAATTACCATTTCTGCGTAAACTGCAATCTGATGCCCAGAAACAATTAATTTGTATGACGCTCACTCATCCTCATACAGTGGAAGTGCAAAATGCAGTACCTCAGACTTGTGGGTTTATTTGTGTGTATATATATATATATATATATATATATACTTATTGTGTGTGTATGTGTATATATATATAAATATATTTATATATAAACATATATATATATATATATTTATTTTATTTATTTATTGTTGCAGTAATTGTATATTACCATGTACGTAAGTATCATTGAAGGATATGGTTGGCAGGAACAGTGCTAACCACCCTGCTCCTCCCCTCCTGCCAGGAGGGGCAGTTCCTGTGCAGACACACAGAGGAGAGGAAGCACATTGCAGAACTCCTGCTTCTGGAAGAGAGTCTCCAGTGAGAACAACTAAAGTCAGCTTCAAGAAAATACTTGACACCAGACAGCAGAGGGAACAGCTGAACACCTTTTGTGAGGTGAGGGACTACAGCCCAGATACCCATCATCCAAGACCACCACTAGGCCAGTTAATGCAAAAGTCTAGATCTGATAGTGGACATCTACACATGCTGCCATTTAATGTACCAAAAGTTATATACTGCACTTGGTAAAAAAAAATAAAAAGAGACTGTTATACATTCACTCCTGGCCTCAGTCTTCAAACTACATTTCCACTGCACTGACCCCCAGGTAGCAATGGCCTGAGGGAGTACACCATGTCACAACAGTTCATCAGGGCCACTACTACTCCCATTCTATGCACCAACTTTTCAGGGGCTTGCTGCAGAGGGGATCATGGCATATAAATGCAGCTATTCACCTCCACTAAAAAGCAGGCAATTATGTGCCCGTTGACACAGTGTTGATGTGTCTTGACTGTGTGAAAGTGGCCTTAATTTGCTATACATATAAAATTTTGATTATGAGATTTTTTTTCTACCTTCTATTTAAAGCTGTGTCACCTGCCAAAGCTTAAAAAGAACCTGTCACCTCTCCTGACACGTCTGTTTTAGTGACTGTGTGCATTCCCCATTTAGTAACAATCCTGGAGCATTTAATCTTATGACTATGACTTTTGTGCCATTCCTCCATTATTCCTTGTTGACATTCATGAATAAAGGTACATCTGGGTGTAACCATTTGGGGTGGTGGTGTCCCTGTACAGTCTGAAACTGGCAGCACTGATTGGATAGTGTCAGACTGGGGAGGGACGCACCCACAATTGGTAACACCCAGATGGAGCTTTATTCATAAACTTCATCAAGGAATAATAGAGGAATGGCACAAAGTAGAGTCATGAGAATAGATACTCTAGAATTGACATTTTAATTTTCTAAAACTTTAACCGCTTTCCTACCGCAGCACAACTTTCTACGTCGCGGCGGTAGGCTTTTATCTGTAATCCGACGTATAGAAGCGTCGGGATACAGCACGATCTGCCGGCAGCCCCTGCCGCTGCAGATCGATGTGACCGTACTGTCACTAGACAGTCGCTATCACAGGGAGATGTACCGTGGCCAGCGGGAGCGGTGTGGTTGTAATACACGCTTGTAGCACTCTGCTACAAGAGTGTATTACATTGAAGAAGTTGAAAGCCGTCAGGAAGCGCTTTTTCTTATGTAAGATCGCCACCTGCTGGCTTTGTATAGCAGGGTTTTTTTCTGCATAAAATATACAAATGCATGCAAAAATGTAAAAAAAAAACCTTAAAATGTCCAAATTTCCCCAAGCTGAATACCTAAGGCAAATAACTTAAAAATAAAGTCACTTTGAAGGGGCTTGTAGCGTTTTGGCACTGTACAAAATTTTTCTGGCAGTATTAAGCCTCATTCACACGTCCGTGCTCAAATCCGTGAGCAGGGGGTCAGTGAGGCATCCGTGAAGCTGTCCGTGAAGGATCCGTGTTCTTAATGATCCGTGCAACATGGATGGCATCCATGTTGCATCCGTGGTTTTCACGGACCCATAGACTATAATGGACATGAGGGATCCAGGAACACGGATCAGGATAGGACATGCATCCGTGCTAAAAAAAACGGAATCACGGACCATGATGAAACACTGATGTGTGAATACACACAATAAAATGAATGGGGACATGTGCTGTCCGTGGAGAACACGAACAGCACACGTCCGTGAAGCACTGACGTGTGAATGAGGCTTTGTAGTACTATAGAACCATACCATAGAAAAATAGGCTGACAAAATCCAGAATGCACTCCAGTCTTTTGAAGTTTTGAGGCGGCCAGTAAATAAGACCATATATGTATCCCAATAGGTCATCAGCCAGTAAATAAATTACATAAATAGTGCTTATTTTCAGAGTACAATAGTACGGTAATGGTTTTAGAAATATTTTGTCTTGAAACCTTTTGTAATAGAAAAAAAAAAATGATAAAGGGAAATATTTTTTTTTCATAATTTTCAGTTTTTCCTTCAATATTTTTTTTTATATTATATCCATCATCTAATGGCACAAAAGAAAGGTCTAAGGTGTCCCATGAAAAATAATATCAAATACATGTAGGCTGGCTCAGAAATTAATCGGTTATACGCATTGCTACAACTGAAAAACTGGCCTGGTAATGAAGTGGTTAAGAAAATCTGTCTTTGCTCTAGATTAAAGGAGACACAATATTATTTCTAATTTTCCTTTTATACTCATGACAAGGAGCATTTCTTACTTCTAAAGAACATTTCACATTGTGAAGGACTTTTCATTATATCAGTGAAACAATGGAGCTCACTGCTGCCGAAAGTCAGAGATTCTTTACACTGAATTCTAAAGTGTTTTTGAATTAATTTTGGGGAAAAAAGATTTCTTCTAATTTAAGTGAGGATGGATACAACTTATAGTAAACACTAGCAAGACCTGTCAAACCTACAGTATCTTAGCCAGCATTGACTTAATGGGATAGACCACCTTTTAGGGGGTTTTCTTCAAGCTCCCTTCCTGGGAAGACCCTGACACTGCTGGGTCCTTGCTCCTTCACTCCCCCTCCTTGGCTGTCAACATCCGCTTTGGCACTGCTGTAGCCAATTCCTGGCCATAGTGGTGAACTACTCCCCTTAGGTCATTTCAATTTGTTGAAGGGACACAAAAGGAGAAGGTCACCTCTGCGGCCGGCTATTGGCTACAGTGTCAAAGCATAAGTTGACAGCAGGAGACCACAGCAAGGTAACCAAGTCTGGGTAGCAAAGAAGCTGGGACCCAGTGGTGGGGAGCAGGTAAGTATGCTTCCCTGTGCTGGTCTGCCCATGTGGTGGGGTTTGTAAAAAAAACAAAAGGTGGCCAACCCCTTTAAGAAAATGTTAGAGTGCTGGATAAAGGTATTTGGACCATGCTACACTTGTCATAGCTATTACTAAAGCTGGATTCGCACCTGCGTTAGGGCATTCCGTTATAGGTTACGTTTATAACGGAATTCGTAGATGGAATCCAAAATGAAGCTTTTAATAGGCATTCCGTTTTGATCCGTCCATAATATAAGTCTATGGGCACGGATCAGTTTGGTTTCCATTATGCAGGACGGAAAACATAGACCGAGAATTCCATTATATTCCATTATAAACGGAACCTATAATGGAATACCCTAACGCAAGTGCGAACCCGGCCTAAGAGTGATATTTCGGCTAATATATTAATCTTGAGTAGGAGACCCCCTTTATGAAAACCTTATCTTTAACAGGGCGAATGGAGATTTGCTGTTCTGAGTGGATCACCATATTTGCCATTTATAATTCATCATAATAATTGTAAATGAATTGTAAGTTAATTGTGAAGCCTTGTGTGTCAGTGGCTCCACTCAAACAAGGATATTGTAATTCAAAATGATATAATAAAACTGAATCAGATGATTTCTATCAGGAATAATTAATGCTGGGAGCTTATGCACTGTTTATTGCTAACACAGCAGCAGCATTCAGATTTTATTCTGGACTTTCTGTCCATCCTCTAACACTGTATGCCTGCTAGTGGCAAACATAAAAACAATCACTCGAAACAACTGGAGCCGTATCAAGTACCTGCTACATTCATGTACATGAAGCACAGGACTGCCTACCTCTAGACATGGCCAATTCATGTCATTATGTGGCGAGTTTTGATCCAATTGTTAGTAACTGAATTCAAAGTGCATTCATATGAGCTAATCTTTCCAAAAAACAAATGCTTAACATCCCCTCCCTGTAACAAGCATGAGGGGGCCAGGGGGCCTTGACTCCCACCCACCAGCACTAGAAAAAACGTGAATCTGTCTCTCCTTTATTTATGTTGCCAGTATATGCCTCACCACTATATCGGGCAGGTATTTATTCTGCCAGGCGAGCTTATAATCTAATTTTCTGACCGTATGGCACAAACATAAACGCAAAAAAAAAAAGAAAAAACCTATTCGTATTTTTATGGAAAATGGGAGGAAAGATTATGTGAATATATCCAGTCTCTGTGTATGGGTTCCTCTGGTTTGCACCAGTGTGCAAGGCAGCAGTGTTATCGACTGGGCTACCATGCCACCCACTTACACCATAACTGAGCTAACCTGAAGACCACCCAAAGTGTATGGGGGCGTCCAACTCTCCCCCGATGGCAGATGTTGGGAGAACAAAGGATCAAGGCTGTAAAATGTCAATACTTTTGATCCTTTTGTTCTATAGGAGATAAGCCCCAATAAAAATACATGGACGCTCGTTGAGTATATCGCCATCTTTAGGTTCTATTCACATACAATTACTAGCTCTTCTGAAGCAATAGTGGTGTGCCAGATCCAAAGGCATACACAGATATAATATGGCCCCATAGCAAAGCATAATAAGGACCCCGCACCTCCTTGAAATTTCTGCCGACTTTATGAATGGAGGAATTTTTTTTAAACAAACTCTATGTAGGAATAGGTGAAACATGGCGCTCATTCTGAACACCATATATTTCAATGTATGCATACAAGACTACTGGCATTGATCAAGCTCCCCTATACAGCATTATAGCTAAAGCTCTAAGTCTAAATCCTACACTTCCCCTCACATACAGTAGTACTGTACATTTTAAATCTGGCTGCCAGCAGCCACCACTAAAAGGACCTCAGAGCATATGAATTTATATAGCTACCATTGAACTTAATAGAAGCTGCAAAAATTTTTATCCAATGAGCTCTCTCTAGGGGCAACTGCAGGAAAATGCCAAGAGAACTATTAAGCCCCTCCTTTCTGTCACAACGAACCCCGTAGCAGCCACGTTGTCTGCACCCATGATGAAAATGTAATGTTTTTTTTAATTATTTATATGCGACAATAAAGATTAATTGAATTCTCTCTAGGTTCACATAATTTCAAAGGTGAAGGAATGCCGAACGCAAATGTGAACATAGCCTAACCCCAACCAGGTAAATCCATTCTTTTATGACATATAATGGGAACATTTTTCTTTTGTATCCATGATTACACCCAGTTGTTTTATCTCTACAACTGCTCTGAAAATATTAAGAACGGTTGACATCTTTTTTTTTTTCATTTTGCAGCCATTTTTTTTTATTCCATCACCTCGTCATTTAATATTTGGCATCTGAGTCCTATAGAATGACGTATGCATCATTGTATGTGTGGACAGGAACCTATGTACAATATACACTTTTTTAGGAAATTCAGACTGGTGAAAACACGTGCTCACATGTTGTACTGCCTTTTTTACAACCATACATTGGGTTGCCTTGTTTTCCAGCTGGCATGAAAAGGCCCTGTGAGATGCCTTACTTTCCGTTGCATTCAGTCGCTGTATGTACCGGTATATGTTTACATTGCTAACATACAAAATAGTTATTGGTCGTAAACATGCATCTTTCTCACCTCTACTGCAGCATCTTGAGAGCTGGTGAAGGAGAAAATAGTTGATGCCAGAAGGAAAACTAAGTAATTCCTCATGGTGAGACCTGTTGAAAACACAATAGAAATAAGATGAGGACAGCACTCATGAAGGTACATTATTCTTTCAACTATTACCTTACAAAACACGATAGGAGGGTAATGGCGATGCTAGGGAGGCTTGTCCCCGTCCCCGCCTGCCACTGGCTGCTCTCCCCGACACCAGGTGTTTTCATCCGTGCACAGGGAGAAGCTGCAGCAGCGGTGCGGGGAGCAAGGTAAGTATATTCAATGTGACCGACCCCTTTATAGAAGGTGCAGAAATCAATATACATTGTTTTATATCCAAACCATCCACCCATTGTTTAAAATAGAATAGAATATTCACATAGAGGTTGTTAAAGGGGTTGTCTCACTTCAGCAAATAGCATTTATTATGTAGAGGAAGTTACTACAAGGCACTTACTAATATATTGTTATTATCCATATTGCTTCCTTTGCTGGCTGAATTCATTTTTCCATCACATCATACACTGCTAGTTTCCTTGGTTACGACCACCCTGCAATCCATCATCAGTGGTTGTGCTTGCACACTATAGGAAAAAGCCCCAGCCTTTTTCGTGGCCAGGACCATGGGAGCGCACATTGACTAATGCTTTTTTCCTATAGTGTGCAAGCATGACCACCACTGATGGATTGCAGGATTGTCTGTAACCATGGAAACGAGCAGTGTATAATGTGATGGGAAAATGACTCCAGCCAGCAAAGTAAGAAATATGGACAATCACAATACATTAGTAAGTGCCTTGTATTAACTTTCTATACGTGATAAATGCTATTTGATGAAGTGAGACAACCTGCTTAACGTACATTTTTATGATTGTGTCCCTGTAAGGACAACTCTACATTGATGCAGATTAAAATGGTCTTGAATGTTCTGAGAAAACGGGATTATCTACAGCAGGGGTGCACAACCTTTTCTTGTTGGGGGGCCAAATTGTCAGACTGAAGGTATGCCAAGGGCTGAAAATAAAAGTTAAAGGGGTTATTACCAACTGAAAGATCTTATTTATGGCGCACTGTACATACAGTATATACTATAAATGTCTGGATGGACCTCCAGGATTCCCATCTAATGGGAGAATACATGAAAAATGCATGTGAGCAGTCTGTCACCAGATGGTTGGGGGCCGGACAGATTGATATTGAGGGCTGCATGTGGCCCGCGGGCCGCAGGTTGTTCTTCCCTGGTCTATAGTGTACAGTGCTCCTCTTCTACCCAGCCACCAAGTATCATTCACATTTTTCATGTGGACTTCCATTATTCCATGTGTTAATAAATGGGAATGCAGAAACCTCTGATAATATTAATTTCTTCAAAATGGTATTATGTATCACACTTTCATATACAGTATTCCTCCCCACATTAGCTTTGTCCAAATGTTATACATCGGTAATACAGTATGTTCTAAGGTGAATTAGTGTTGTGGATTGTTGGCGGCTTTACAGAGGTGAAAGGAAAGATATATTGATCTTGTGCTTTCCTGCTGGAAATGATAAACAGCCAGAAAACAAGAGCACAAGCAGATTAAATGTGATATCTACACAGTGTTGAATATGTGAATACAAGTACTTCATGGACAATGTCTTACAGATGTAATAAGGGAGTGGGTTCTTCTAAATAATGGCCCTGATCAATACTATTATTTTTAGCTCCAAACTTGTAAAGTCATCACACCCTCCCATAAGATGTCAGGCTTCTGCAAATTGGTGAGACGTTATATATATCTAGTGCTACAAATAAAGGCTGCCAACGCCGCAAATTAAGAGCTGGCATTATGAGACCGCTGCATAAAGGATATAGGGTCAACCATTTTAAATAAGACAATGTCTCATCTATTAAATTTCTCATGGAAAACATCCCATGCTGATAGCATCACTGAATTAAATGCTGAAGGCAGGGGTGTAACTACCATGGAGGCAGACCATGCGACTGCTATGGGGCCCAGTCTTAGTTGGGATTACCTCCTCTTCTACTGGGGGTGAAAACTTGGTCAGGACTCTACCCTCTAAAGGAACAACTTTTAGCAAACAATGCAATGGAAAAATGGCCCAAGGGTCATTGAAAGGGGTTTAGGCAGAAACCCTTCTGTCCTGTGTGGGGGGCCTGGTTTGATCCTTGTCATGAGGCCCTTACTTCTCTATGTACGCCAACGGCTGAAAGGATGGGCAAAGCTACAGTAGTAACAGCTGTAGCAGCTGCTAGGGGCACATAAAAACCAAATCTGTTGTAAACACTAGGGGGAGGGCCTTACATATACTCAGTGTCGGACTGGGGTACCTAGGGCCCACCAGTAAAAATTATTTTGGGGGCCCACTGTACGGATACATTCAAATATAATAAATAATCTAACAAGTTTTTTTTATATGAACATAGGCTGGTTGAGGTGCTGTACATTGAATATAAGTATGTAGTACAGTAAGTCTACTGTGTTATGTGCCACTTGTGCAAGGGGTGGGAGACTAGGGGACCACCTTGCTCAGGGGCCCACCATGGGATTCACCTGTACACCTGTGGGCCAGTCCGAGCCTGCATATACTGATTTATGTAGCTAATATTGCATAATTGCAATGCTGTGCGTTCTCCGGCACTTTGCGGGCTCCGTTCTAAGTATAGGTGTGGATCTCAAAGCTGGGACCCACACCTATTAGACATTGGAGGCATACTCTAACAATATGCCCCAAATGTCCAAAATGGGAATACCTCTTTAAGTGTTAATCTCAAATCACCCTGGAGCACCACGTAGATATTACGTCTCTAGATATTACGTCTTAAAGGGAACCTGTCATCTCCGAAACACCCCCTGAACTAGAGTAAGCGGTGTATAGTGTAAGTGATGCTGAATCCGAATATGTAAGTTTTATCTTCATACTCACTTCCATTCCGACGCTGTGCTCCCACAAACCAGCAGTAAAATGCACTCAGTGGACTCCAGTGCTCACTCATATAATGGAGAGGACTCAAAGAAGAGTCCTCTCAATGTATTTTACTGCAGGTTTGTGGGAGCACAGCGTCAGAATGGAAGTGAGTATGAAGATAAAACTTACATATTCGGATTCAGCATCACTTACACTATACAACACTTACTCTAGTTCACGGGATGTTTCGGAGATGACAGGTTCCCTTTAAGTCTCTCATATCTAATATTGTATCTGCCTCATAGTGATTTTAATGTTGTTTATTATGATACGAAAGTTTCTAAATGTCTCTAAATCATCAAATGTAACAATCCAAAAAAATATCTGTCACATGTGAGCATGCTGAGACATCCATCTGCTCTAATCTCTTACGGTAACTAGCTGGCTGAGCATTATGGAATAGCTAGTTCAGCTGGCATTCGGGCAGTTCTCCAATTTCTGTTCTCCATGTGCAGTGCTGTAGAACTGCTGACTCATACTTTTGAATATTTTTTTTAATAATTTTTTAGTAAGAAATAAGAAATCGCACATGTTTCAAAACAGAAAGATGGAAAATTTGTAAAAGCTAAAAAGGGCTAGTGGAAAACATATTCTGTAAAGTATAAAGTTTCCATTGCAGTCAGCATTGGTTGTTTAATGTAGAAGATGCCATAATGCAATGACATTAGTGATTGTATAAGAGGTTTCCTTTGGGATTTTGAAACACGCCATAACAGATCTCGCCGCTGTGTTTGAACTAAGACTCATCTCATCTATGTACCACAACTGGAAGAGACCATCCAGGGGAAGTCACAGCCACTGTGGCTTCTGTTGTTCTGGAGCTAGAGGGCGTCAGAATATTTTACATGTAGTGGACGGAGAACTGTTCCGTTCTACAGAGTTGATCCTGTTATTAAATGGGTTTTCTGGTAACAACATTTTTAACAGGCTCCCGCAGCATTGCCCCTGAAACAGAAGATTCATACCTACTTGCTCCAGTCCTCCACTCTAAACCCTCCACCCCTTCCCTTCCCCCCTCCCGTCTCCATCTTCTGGTCACAGCACTGTTTACATCCAACTGGCTATGGGCATAGACACATTCACTGCTCCAGGCTCCAGCCAATGATTGGCTTCAGCGGCCATTTTTAAAAAATACATTTTTACCAGTGAAACCCTTTAAAGTGAATTGGAGCAGTTCTGGAGTTATCATCTCCGTCCACTACTATAAGGATGGAGCTGTGTAATTCTGGCAAATATTTCCAGGGCTAGATCTACTCTGAAATAGCTGATTGGTAGGGCAAGGGTGACACTTGCTGATCTGATATTGCTGGCGTATCTTAAACAGTCACTGTACTTTTACACCGTTGTATTCAAGGGAGTGGTTTAAATAGCAAATTTGTAAATTACTTCATTTAAAAAATATACCTAAGTACCTCATAAGTCTTGGCCACTTGCACCTAATTTGCAGTTCACTGCCTGTTGTCAGACAAGATCCGTCCCTGGTAAATGAGACTCAGGAGAAGGCTGAGAGGAAGTAGGGGCGTGTCAGAGCTAGCTAAGATCGTGAGTCTGATAAAAGAACGACTTCTACACTGCTTCTGAACACTACATGAGCCTCCTGCTTTTTTGCAAGTGTGATTTATCCCTCCTTATCTAAAAAGATAGCGGTAACTAAGGGAACAGATGGCACAGTAGTAGGGTCCATTCACACGTCCCCATGCAATTTGCAGATCCGAAAAACACAGACACAGGCCATGTGCCGGCACTATAGAAATGTCTTATCTTGTCTGTGGCTGCGGACAAGAATAGGACATGTTCTATTTTTTTGCCGGGCGGCAGAATGGAAGTGCGGCCCCGTTGAAAATGAATTGGTCCGCACCCGTTCCGCAAAATTGCGGAACGGATGTGGAACCATTCATACGGATGTGTGAATGGACCCCTACAGTGCTGGCGGAAAGGAGATGCCCCCTTATTCTGAGTGAAATGCATCTAGCTGTGCAGCTGACACAGGGACTCATATAGCTGAGAAAAACATTAGGGAAGCCCAAACATAACAGTTCCTTCACAGTTATGATTGTATAAAGAAGCACAGCCATACCTTTAAAAAAAAAAAACAGATACACTTTAAGGATAGACCATTGATATAATAATAATGGAAAACTCATTTAAACAAATTCAAGAAAATGTAAGGGTGTACAAGTTGTATAGTGGTATGTTTATTGTACTTGTGGACCATACTTAGGCTACTTTCACACTGGCGGCAGGCCTGATCCGGCAGGTGAAGGGTGCTGCCGGATCAGGCCTGCCGCAGTGACATGTGTGGAGCCGGAACCGCGCTCCGGCCCCACACATGTCACACAGTACATACATATACATACACATAAACATACACACACATATAGACATACAAACACACATACATACTTACATGCTCCCCGGCAGGTCTTCGGAGCGTCAGGACGGCTCACACAGGTCACGATTCCCCACAGCGCCCTCTGCTGGGCGCCTGGTGAATCGTCAACACTCCTGCAAGTGATGGCCTAATCAGTGATGGTCCATGTTACCTGTAATCTCATGATTAGTTCCTGTAATATGAGCTTCCCTGGTGCTCAGAGTCACCCAATCTCTAAGGTGTAGTCTGCCTTGTTATAATAATCAGCCAAGGATAAACTGGCCAGATTGCGTAGGCTGGGTTCACACCACGTTTTTGACTTATGTTTAACATATAGGGTTCCATTGTAAAAAATATATATATATATATAAATATATATATATATATATATATATATATATATATATATATATGTTAACATATGTTTTTTTAACTGGACCCTGCAGAATGGAAAAGCATAATGTATTATGCTTTTGTATTCTTTTTTCAAACGTATATATTACACCTAGGGCAAAAACCTAATGATCGACCCAGCCATACCTGTAATCTATGTGTTCAGTTTCCTTGCAGCGCCACCACATGCAAAATAAAGTTTTACACAGTCACTCATGAAACCAAAGGGCTGACTCAGTAATGCATGGTTGTGCTGTGTCTTCCAGAGCAAGCGAAGCTTATGTAGCTGCTCTCTGGCTAGCCTGGTTCTATGGCATTTTAACTATAATTGCCTTCCTATAAGATAGATCATCAATGTTTGATTGGTTGGCTGGACATCCTGGAATCAAATGAACACAAGTTTGTTGAAATCAAAGTGACCACTTGAATTTATAGTAGATTTGTCTTATAATAGCATGAAATATGTTGTACTGTTTGCCCAGTAGACAAGAAAGATTACATCAGACTCATAGTTATGAGTCCACTGTATTCATAATCCTGTTGCTCCACCTTGCATGCCTTTCCCCTACCCCCACCCCCCATCCTCACCAGTGATTGACAGGAGCTGTCTATACAGGCTGATATGCCCGTAGGTTATTAATCATGAGTGAGGAAGCAGGAGGACTTGGAAGGAGTACTCTTGAATATAGCAGACATTACAATTTCATGAAAATGAGCTGGAGAAATTTAAAAAAAAAAGCAACTTTTTTTCTTAGGATAGCCACAATTCATTAAAATGTTACATTGTATGTAGGAGCATTGTATGTTTGTATTCACAGTAAAAGGGGTTCACCAGATATCAAACATTTTGCATTCACAGGCTACAATTATGTAAAGAAAGTCTTCAGCGCTTTTTCCAACCACATGTTCTGATTACTCAGAGGAATATTTTGGAATAACTGACAAGACAAGACATTTCTGAGTGATCAGATGGAGTCACAGATAGGTTACATTTATGCAGGAATGTAGAAACCACTAGAGGTGGATAAAACTTTCCCACCTGCCTGATAAAGCTAAGTTTCTTTAGTGCTCCACTTTTTGGGACTGAAAACTAGTTTTTTTTACTAGAATAAAATTCAGATAATTAAACAGTACATATGATTATTGATTAGCGTGCAGGCTTTAAGGAACCATTGACGCTATATTAATATAATTATATCAGCTGCAGTTCTTTAATGTATATTTATGTCTGCCTCAAACTAGATCAAGGTAGGTCCGCCAAGTCCAGATCATTACCGCATTCTATAGAACTGCAATAGTATACATGCAATTATCCCTTCCCCTTTGTCTAAGGCTCTGTTCACAATAGTATCATTGCTTCCATTCATAACCAAGCCATGACACCTATGACTGATCTATTTTTAAACAGATCTCAGCAAATCCACACAGATCACATTGACTTATAATGGGCAGGTTCTAGCTGGTGGGTAGGAGGGAGTCTTAGCACCTGAAAACCCACTACTGAGCCACTCTTTAGTAGCGGGGTTAGCTCATAAAATTCTTTCTGCTACCACTAAAGGGAGCTCACTTAATATAGTTTTATTCTACTATTCAATCAGGGTTGTATAATTCTCTATGCAGTAAGCTCCTGGAGTAGTCTCTGTTCAGTGGCTCCTGGCCAACAGGGGTGAAGCAACCTTGGTGCAAAGCACTGAGGGACCAGACAAACCCGTAGTAAGGAAACAAGCCAAGGTCAATGCAGGCACCATTTCAGCAAGCCAGTAAACAATCCAAAGGTCAGGGCAGTCAGCACTTGGTCAATACGAAGAACAGGCAGAGGTAAGGTCAGGCAGCAAAGTGTCATATCCGGTTAACAGGCAGGGGTCGGTACAAAGGCAAAAGAAAAGAGGAATGGTGCACCTTGGGAGGAAATTAACAACTAGAACCTATTGCTCAGGCACTCTTCCATGGGGGAAGGTTCCTTAAATACCCCAGGGAGGCTAGCCATAGCCTGGACAGGTTAGGATATGAGACCTGGTCCTTCAAGAACCAGAGGAAGCACAAGCAACTTACAATCAGAAAGAGACAATGCACAGAGGAACAGATTGCAGACCAGCATGAAGTAGATGGAGCAGTGAGTTGCCGACAAGCATGGACCTCAAACCACAGAAGCTGAGAATTGGCTAATGTCTCATCCGGGAACAGAGAAACTGCGAGTACCATGGAAGACATGGTTGGTTATAACCAACCAACAGGAAATGTATCACTGCTATTAGATTGGTGCAAGCCCACAGTTATACTACAATAATGGGCAATCCAGCCCATTAATCTACTGTACAGTACCTTCCCCCACAACTCACCAACTATATATATATATATTTATTAGATTCATCCAGAATGGGTATGCCTATTTTTATAAAAGCTGACTACATTGCAAATGTAGTCATCAATTCCAGTTTTAGGGCACATTTCAAAAAGCAGATGTAAGTCATTTCTAATTTTTAACTATACGTACCAAAATGTATGCAGAAGTGTGTGCTCGTCAATGATCCCATTAGTACAAAGTGCTCTTAAACAGTATATGTTAGCTCTTGACTCCTGTGCTAATTCTACAGGACATGTGTTGTCTGCAGGGAAATAAGAATAGCAATGACCCATGGATATCCTTCATGGTCTGCTTCATCCGTGTGAAATCAACATATTTATGTATATCATGTGCCTGACATCAAATAGCCCCACAGCCATGAATTACACATTGCTGTCTCCTGCAATTTCCCTATCCAAAGTAGATTAATTGCACCAAAAAATATATGTAGGGAAAGGGAGCACAAAAAAGTATCGTTCCTCTGTTGCTGTTATTTGTAGAATCTTCAAAAGCGTGAAATCGAAATGTTCATTTTTATCTGTGATAGCTATTAATTGTTTAGGGTATTAGATCCTCCTGGTATCAAAATGAAGCGGTGGGCCAAACCATATAACACTTGCATTGACCTAAAGACTCTCTCCAAGTTAGATCACTATAAGTAAAATGAGTTTAAACCCTTTTTCGCATGAGTTGAGGGTTGGGCCATTATTTGTATGAAAGTTTGTTCCCAATAATTGCCCAGTCACCCAACAATGGGCAAATTAAGCTTGTGAATATGAGGACTCCCAAGGTTGTGTGATTTATTGAGTGGACTCCAGTGTTCAGCTTGTGGTGGCACTGCTCAATATTCATTTTATAAAACAACAATATTCTTTTTAATAAAACAAGTCAATTGAAGTACGTGTTCAGTGTATTCATAAAGGTATCTGTCACCAGTTTATGGTGTTTTCAGATAGGGCAGTGTAAAAGACAGATTCCCTTTAATCCGCACAATATTATGCACACACAACTACATTGTCCATCATAAAATGCTTTTTTTTGCATTGTAAAAATCAATTTTAATTATCTTGAGAAACCTAGGCGCATGAATTAATGATGAAAACCGAAGACACTGTACTGAAAACATGAGACCGTTTTAGGGGGAAATCACTGAAAACTGAAACTGTTAAGACACTTAGTGACTCCGATCCTTGTTTGAATCAATAAGAATAGCTGTGGTTAATAAACTTTTTATCTTTGCTCTAAGGGTCTGACTGCATGGTTGTGTGGTGTTCGGGACGCGGCCATTTATCATGTAGAGAAAGTTCATACAAGGCACTTACTAATGTATTGTGATTACCCATATTGCTTCCTTTGCTGGCTGGATTCATTTTTCCATCACATTATTCACTTTTCGTTTCCATGGTTACGACCACCCTTCAATTCAACATCAGTGGCTGTGCTTGCACACTATAGGAAAAAAGTACTGACCTATGTGCACTCCTATGGTTCCGGCCAGTGCTTTTCCTATAGTGTACAAGCACGACCACCACCGATGGACTGCAGGGTGGTCGTAACCATGGAAACAAGCAGTGTATAATGTGATGGAAAAATGAGTCTAGCCAGCAAAGGAAGCAATATGGAGAATCACAATACATTAGTAAATATCTTGTATTAACTTTCTCTACATGATAAATGCCATTTGCTGAAGTGAGACAACCCCTTTAATTATACTTACCTCTTTCTCCAGCGCCGTTCTCTGCTCCACTGGTCCAGTCCTGCTGTTGGTGCTTTTTTTACAAACTGCAGAGTACAAGCATCAGTCAGAGGACCAGGGTAGCAACACACAGAACAGTCTGAGATTTTTCATTATCGTGGACAACCTCTTTAAACCCACAATGGAAGATTTGTAAGTATGAAATGTGTCCCAATATTAAAGTGGTTATCCCAGAAGTAATGTAAAACAAAAAGGAATTCAGCGATCATATAGTACAAGACAATCTCTAACAAAGCTAGAACCAGCCCTGTACCTCACATGGATCCAGGGATTCCCCCCTTCATTGCACCAATTGCTCTGCTAGATTTATTCCAAGCGGGCAGCTCAAGGGGTGCGTCAACATTCAGGGTGTATGTCCCCTAACTGTCTTAGCTTAAAGGATGGAACTGAGCATGTGCGTCCAGCTCAGCAAGGTGGACAGAGAAATCATGAAAAGACCAAACAGCAGGTGGCACTAAACAGATACATTTGATTGCATACATATAGTTACTAAAGTATTCAAATCCAGGTGCTTGTTTGAATAATGTTTTTGTACACAAACCCATTCAAATGAATAGGTCAGGATCAGGGACGGATTGGCCATAGACCTTACAGGGAAATGTCCTGGTGGGCCAATGCCCAGGGGGTCGCCTAGGCCCTTCTCATGGCCAGCCAGTGGAAGTTTAGGGGGATGTATTTTGTACTGCTGGCGGAATTTTTTATCAACCATGGTATTTGGCTCTGTTGGGGTGGTATAATGTGCCACAATATGGTATAGCTGGACCTATCTTCCATCAATTTGGACCTGACTGCAAAATGGGGCCACTCTTAGTATTTTTTCCAGGGCCACTTTAAGTTCCCAGTCCGTCCCTGGTCAGAATTCAGTCTGGATTCTATGAGTTGGCTACACGCATAGCCTCCAGATGGAAATAGATCACATAACTCCATGAAAGTATCTCAACCTGAAAAACGTTGGTCACTCTTGATCTCTTTGGTTTGACACGTTCTGCTGTTCGCTTGATAAAGCTCTGTAGAACTTCGGGCTTGGAAATAAATAGACGCAGTAAGCCTTTCTGTAAGGAAGAGTTATTCTTAGTTATAAAGTTTTCTACTAAGAAGTCGTAAATGTTACAACACAAATAAAACATTTAATATATGCAATCTTGGAGAATTCCTTGGGGCCTACTGACAACCTATCTGTATGTGTCTAACAGCAGGTGTGGAGATTTGCGAGTGTGCGGCACAATCCATGCGTCTCTTCAGAATAGGCTGGTTAAATAAAATCTTATTCACGCTGGGAAGTCATCATCAAACAACAGTCACCTTGTGCTTTGCATCCTATTCCTTTTACATGCTGCTCACATAGCTCCTAATCATATATTCAAGACCTATGCAAATTCTTTTATATCAGTGGGGCTCATTAAAAACAGTGATGCTGTTGCAGGTGATTTATAAATCCTTTCTGAGCGCAGGATTGCAGTTTGCTTTCTTCCCCCTGTTAAGAGCAGGCAGCCATTAAAGGCCATGGGTTCCTGCCATCTATTGTTGTAACAACCCATTACTGTAGTTTTTGTAAGGGCCATAAATTCCACTATGCCTTCAATTAATGGGCTTGTGTCTCACCCTCTGGTTCAATACCTGCTCAGAATTATTAGTGAAAGAAGGTTTTTTGTGTGTAACGTGAATGCTTCTTTTGCTTTGTGCTTTCCATTATGGGTCACTGAACAGAATTTAAATGCTATTAAGCCTGGCGTCAAAACAGCAACCAAACTTTGGGGAGAAAAACAAATGCACAGATGGTGGGTGGTTTCACCTCCTTGCAACCCCAATACATCTTTCTGCTTGGAAGTAAGGTTTGAATAAAAAGCAGCTTCATCTCTGTGGCTAAGACGCTTCTTTTGCGGCGCCTCCAGCTGTTATTTTGTTTAATCTCACTCAAGCATTGAAATGTCTCCCCTGCTTCCTCTGACCTTCTCCTATGTCCATAAAATAGCCTGGTTAAAACCAGACATAAGGCCGCCCAAGGATAGATGGATGTTTTATGGCCTAAGCCCTCAGAGGATGGCGGTTGGACGTTTATCACTCTATTGCTGTGCTAGATCTTGGCTACTCGGAAATGCTTCACACTAAATCCAGAACAATGCTTTTGGAAGCGTGATGTTTTCTTAGGATGAAGAGAGGAAGAAATAAGAACTTTCTTGGTCTTAAACAAATGGGCAACTCCTTACTTTTCTCATTGCTTTCATATATCACTTATCCATTTGGTGGTTCACGTTCCGAGGGTTGTCACAGCCCCCTCACTACTACTTGTATCACAGGAGACGCCTAAGTCTAAGTTCAGATCTTTGACCAAATTCCAGTATTCTATTCTGGCTAAGGACAGAATACTGGAATTGGCGGATGTGGCATATGCTGAACACTACTAGCACCAGACAGATCCTATTCACTTTAATGGGGTCTGGCAGGTTTCCTGTATGAATACCGCGTTCTGCCAGACAGAATACCACTGCATGCAGCAGTATTTCATCCTTTGGGGGGTTTATTTAGTCAGAATCTGCTATGGAGGCTCATGCCACAACTTCCGCTGCAAATGTCAACCTAGCCTTAACAGCTGAAATAAATATTTAAAGGAACATTCCTGAAAAACATGTTCATCAGACCCTTCTCCAGGTATAACACAATGTATTCATCATTATACTCAGTGTTCCTAAATCTCAAAACATAGAGGGACATTTATTATGGTATGTATGCCATTATTGTGGCTTAAAAAAGTTGCAAATTTTAGCACACACCATATTTGTGAAAAAAATTGAGACTTTTCCCCTCCTTGACCCCTTTCCAGCTGTGCAGGGGGATTCAAGACTGTTGAAATGCCAGTCATTATAAATGTCTCCTATATCTTTTTTAACATTGGTGGAAATAACCTTTAAAATCGTCATGCTTGTTTGTGTAGTCTTTAGAGAACTTAAACTGTGCAGCCCACAACCAGTTCTGAAGCCAGGAGACTGATTCTATTCACCATCTGCCTGAGGAGGTGGTGATGGTGAATTCACTAAAAGAGTTCAAGAGGTTCCTGGATGTATTTCTGGAGGGTAATATTATTACATGTTATAGTTACTAGAGAGGGGTCGATGATCCAGGGAGTTATTCTGATTGCCTGATTGGAGTCGGGAAGGAATTTTTTCCCCTAAAGTGAGGAAAATTGGCTTCTACCTCACAAGGGTTTTTGCCTTCCTCTGGATCAACTTGCAGGATAACAGGCCAAACTGGATGGACAGATGTTTTTTTTCAGCCTTATAAACTATGTTACTGTGTTGACTCCCACCACTCTCCCTAATCCTCCAGCCTCTGATTGACAAGTTTCTCCCTATTATTTTGGACAGTGAGAAAGCTGTCAATCAGTGACTGGGGGTGGAGGAGGATGGAGAGTGGGGAGAACCCACATAAATATCATCACGGTCCTTGCTGTAGAGTTGGCCATATGCTACACAGTTTACTAAGAGAGGGCAATGTAAGGGACATAACCGATTCCATAGATAGATAGACAAAAGACAGCAGCACTAGTCAAAAAAAGTAATGTGGATGCAATCCCTCTAGGCTGTAGGTTATTGAGCCCATATACATCCAAAATAGAAAATGAGGCAGCACTTCAAGTGGTGAAAAATGGTGGACCATTTTATTCACCCAACTTGCAACATTTCAGCCTAACACAATGAGGCCTTTCTCAAGCCAAGGCTTGAGAAAGGCCTCATTGTGTTGGGATGAAACGTTGCAGGATAAAACCATCTATCGTCCTTCCTGGTCAGGACACCAGACATAGTGCAGATGTTTTGTCTACTAGAATGTAATTTCCTCCTTTCTATCAGTATGAGACAATGTCGTCCTCAGTAGTATATTGAATAAATTTGGATTCACATCACATGAAGTTGTAGCCTAAAGATTTTATCAATGAACCTCCTGTGATCAAAATACAGGAACCTACCGCCACCCTAAATATCCTGCGCATGAAATACATTACAAGAGATGGCCGAAACCACATAGTAAAAGAAGCCCACAGTTTTCTTGGAATATGACAGCACTCCTTAAGAAGTGCAAGTTAAGGGAAATAATTCTGCTGATACCACGAAAAACATGTTAGAGAGTTGAAACTACTTGTGTGATAATGAAAGACGTGTCAGACAAAGATCTGCAATGCTAGTGGCGAGATAGGATTGCATTTAATCACATATTTCTCTAATGCTGCCAGAATACAATTTGCCAAAAGACAAATCTTCTCAGTGTTTCAGCAATCCGGTCCAGTCTGGAGTTGTTGGTTCAGTAGTACTATCATTTATCCTCCCTTCCTATACCCCAAACAAGCGTAATACCCATACATAGTGCCTCGTAGATTGTAAGCCCTTGTGGGCAGGGCACTCTCTCCTGTACCAGTTTGTAACTCGTCTCGTCTTGTTCATCTTAGTGCAATTGTCTGTATTATGTATGTGCACCCCTGATCATATGTACATGATATTATATAATAATAATAATAGTGCCAAAGTATCTGGTACCTCCTGATCTTCCTTTGCATCACATTTGTATTTGTCAAGAGGAAAAGTTCGTCCTTATCAACACTATCGGTGAATTAACACACATAGAAAGTAAAAGAAAAGTTACTTAAAGCTAAATGGCTCAGCCACACTGCATCCTCTACAAAAAGGTCCAATAATGAAGAGTATATTGGATTTCAAGAACCTGCTGGTCCATCTGATAATAATCTGTTCAAGATGTCTACTGGGATAGGTTTCCAGAAATACAGTCTGCATGTCTTTTAACTGCTCAATATAAATTTATTATCCAGATTACACCCCTTATGACCTGAAGACTTAAAGGGACTGTCCACACAGATAAAAAAAAGTTGTGTCAGTGTGTCTAAAATGGAAATTAAACTTACTAGTATATTTTTAACAAAGAACAAGTATAATAGAAAGATTTGTGTGTCTTCTGTGTTTTGGACCCACTCCTGGTTTTGGACTTAGGATAGTAGATTAGTGCGCCCTGTGGATGGCCTTCCAGCACTGTTCGCACAATCACTTTTTTTTGTATGTTTTCCCTGTATTTGCGTGGGTTTCCTCCAGGCACTCTAGTTTCTTCCCAAAAACATACATATAGGTTGATTCAGAATTTAGATTGTAAGCCCCAATGAGGACAAGGACTGGTGTGGGAGACGATAATCTCTGTACAGGGCTTCAATTAATTCAAATTAATACCAGCACAACTAATACAGTGACAGATCCACCAAAGCCAGACATTCTCTCTCAGCTTTGCTGGGTCATGCCTCTTGTGGACGCTGTGCTGCAGCGGTCGCCAAGTAGTGCTGCGTCAAATTACAAGTAGGAACTCACTCAAAAGAGGCAACCATGATGTGGTAAGTGGTAAGGTACACTTTAAAATAAGCAGCAGGCACAGTTCATGGGAGTATGGCACACTACAAAATATGCAGCAGCAGGCACAGTTCATGGAGGTGTGGTACACTATATTAAAAGCAGCAAGCACAGTTCATGGGGGTATGACACACTATATAATAAGCAGCAGGTACAGTTCATCAGAGGTATGGCACACTATTTAATAATCAGCAGGCCCAGTTTATAGGAGGCTTTTGGCACACTTTATAATAAGCAACAGGCACTGTACATGGTATGTATGTCACTCTATAAAATAGACAATAGCAGGCAGAGTTCATGGGGTATGGGCACTATATAATAAACAACAGGCACAATTCATTGGGGTTATGGCACACTATATAGTAAGCAACATGTATAGTTTATGGAGGTATGGCACACTGTATAATATGCAGCAGCAAGCACAGTTCATGGGGTATGTTACATCATATAATAGGCAGCAGGCACAGTTGATGGGGGTTATGGCACACTATATAATACACAGCAGTAGACACAGTTCATGGGGGATATGGCACACTATATAATACACAGACAACAGTAGGCACAGTTCATGTGGGGTATAGCACAATATATAATAAGCAACAGCTCATGGAGGTATGGTACACTAAAAATACACAACAGCAGGCACAGTTCATGGGGTAGGTATGGAACACTATATAATATAAAGTAGGAGGCACATTCATGGGGCAGGGGAAGGACCAAAAACAGGTATTGGGAGGGGCTAGAAATGGGGCCAATTAAAATTCTTGTTAGGGAGGTCCAATGATTTTTATGTACACCCCTGGGTGTTTACAATTAATTACAATTAATGCTGAGAAGCAACAGATCAACGCATACCACGTACATGTTCTTCCTTTTTCTTTATGAATTTTCAAAGACTGTATTATCTGAACTCGGTCTAACAAAATGAACACTTATCCTCAGTCTCTAATGATACATATATTAATAAATATTTATAGTTATTTCACTCAATTGCTCAGATCTGTACATGTCATTCATTATCCTTGCTGTGAACATATTTGGGCCCCTGATTAGAGGTAAATGCAGCTAGAAAATAATTCAACAAATAGTCTGCAGTTATCCCCCAATTAAAGAGAACCATCTTGCTGGCGTCACTTTGTGGAAGTGGCTCCCTATGAGTCAAAATCCAACTTTTAACCACGCTTTGGGATATGACAAGGAAAGAGTCTGAAAGACTTCGAAATAATATAATCCATCTGCATCTTTTCACTGGAGTTCACCTTTAGTTGTTAAAATCTTTATATTTTATGACACAAATGGGAGGCAGCTGCTGACCAATAAGCTGAAACTTGAAGCATCACATTCACTATTGACTATTGACATTCACTAATATTGCATATGTGGGTAGAGTGATAGTTAAAGGGGTATTCCTATCTCACAAATGTAATTTGTATAGTTAGATATAGCCATACCAGTATTATTACTAATATAATGTTTTTACATAAAATGCACCGTTTAGAAGATTATCCTATTTGTATAGGCATTGTCCCACACAAATCAGTCAAGCCGTTGCCCCTAGTTACGGCCACCACGGCCATGTAATAGTGGTGGCCTGCTTATTCTTGTTCAAACCCGCTCTGAGGTAACTGCTGTATTGTGAACGCACGTTCCATGAGCATGCGGAGACACATCTTAGGGTACATTCACATCTGCGTTTTGGAAACTACCAGTCCAAAACACAATGGTCAGGATCCGTCCAAAACACAGACTTTATAAACGGATCCTGCTCCATAGAGATGAATTGATCTCAGAACAGGATCCGTTTCTCTGCGTTTTGGAAGCGCAGACAAAAATGCTACAACCCTAAGATGTGTCTCCGCATGCTCATGTAATGTGCGTTCACAATACAGCAGTTACCTCAGAGCGGGTTTGAACAAGAGCAAGCCGGCCACCACTACTACATGACCGCGGTGGTCGTAACTAGGGGCAACAGCCTGACTGATGTGTGTGGGACAATGGATGTACAAATAGGCAAATCTTCTAAACTGTACATTTTATATAAATGCATTCTATTAGTAATAATACTGGTATGGCTATATCTAACTATACAAACTACATTTGTGAGATGGGAATACCCCTTTAAATACTGATGATCGATAGATAGATACCATAGATAGATACGACAGACAGATATATGGATAGATTGATGGTAGATAGATAGATAGATAGATAGATAGATAGATAGATAGATATGTAAAACACATTTGCATTCATCACACCTTCATGGTAAGTGTCACCTTTGTCATTTTAAAACAGCTATAATTAGATCAAAGACTTCTTTCCTAATTACAATGAAAAATCACCCTGCAGTATACCCCAAAGCCCATAATGAGATCACACTCCTACAAATAATTAATCTTATTTGGCTGTACATAAACTATGTAGGCTTTTTTCATGACAGGAATGTAATGCCAAGCAATAGCTGCTTATATATAGAAGGAAAATTTTGTTTCTGATAATTAATCTGGGTACTGCAGAGGATTCTGGCCTATTTATGATATGTGGTTTTAATTGTATTCAGTGATGTGTCTCCTTAAAGGGACTGTCCACTGCTTTACTATTGATAGCTTCAGAATAGGCCATCGATATCTGATCAGCGAGGGTCCAACACCCCAAACCCCCGCTGATTACTGTCAAGGAAATTACTGTAGAAATAAAGATCAGCGGGGGTGAGGGGTGTCAAACCCCCGCTGATCAGCTATCGATGGCCCATCCTGAGAATTGATTTAAAGCACTCATACACAGACAAAAACTTTGCCACAGCTGCTAATCAACTGGAATCAGTAAGTGGTCAGCCTTGCATGTAGATGTCTCAGGTTCAAATCCCAGGAGAGCACACTATATTTGTTTTTTCAGTAAGTTTTTCACCCTCATTTAACCCATAATAATATATAGCCCTGCTATATTGAGAATAGAGGTTTTATATGCTTAGAAAGCTAATATACAGGCATAATATATGATTTTAAAGTATACAGTAATATGTATTAGCTTTCTAAATATAGAAAACCTCTATTGTCACTATAGTAAGGCTATAGATTTCTGTTATGAATCTGGAACACCTACATGCAAGGCTGACTACTTATAGTACCTCCAGGCTTATCACATTGCGAAGAGTGGTTTTCAATACTTGGAAAGCTAATACATATTACTGGTTTCTTTATAATCATATATTGTTATATTGTGCCTGTGAATAAATCAGTAATATGTATTAGCTTTCTAAGCATAGAAAACCTCTATTCAGCCCTACCTCTGGTGCACCAGAGTGCTCATTTGCATATGAATAAAATGCAGATATCTCGTCAGCTATTTAACATACAGACAAAAGATAGGTGTAGTTTTAATCAGCAAGAACAACTCTACTAGGCAGTATGCCTGATTTAATAGGGTTGATCATGCTGACAGAGGCTCTTTAAATATCAGTATGTTTTTGGAAATCCTTCAAGCCTTGCAGTTTATTACCCTATCTCTGCCACCTATTGATTCTAATAATGGTATGATATGTTGATTATTTAATTTCATAATATTTAGCTCTAAACCATAGCTTCATCTTAAAGAGGTTTTCCAGTATATTAGGAATATTAATGCAATTTATGGATGCATTTCTTTTAACTTTAAAGAAAATATTGCAAAATATAACACTAATAGTAATGCGTAAACTATTTTACGCCAGTCTTGCTTCACCCTGAACCTCCTCTCCTTTAATCACTCTTTATTAAAGTAAAATGAGCAAATTGGATAATATGAGTACTTTAGGTGATTGCACAGGGTCATAAATGCTTAACCTTCCATTTGTTTTATATTTACTATCACGTATGTCATAATAACATTGACCCACATTAACTATTGTGGCTGCACCCAAATTCTGGAGGAAATTGCACCAAAATTCTGGACATATTTATAAAGCACGTAAGCACGAAAAGAATATTCCATTTTGCCTCATCCGCAAGCGGGTGTGGCTTTTTGTGAAAGAGTGTTGCTTAAAACGACCCTTTGGTTCAAGCTATAAAATTCACATTAACTGGGGAACGAACAGAACACTTACATGGTGACCTCTAGGGATGAGCGAACTTTTGAAAAATTCGGTTCGGTTCGCTTCGGCGAACTTTAGTGAAGTTCGGATTCGTACGAACCGAACCTAAAACGAACCTTGCTATAATGGCTGAATAATTGCTGCTACAATAATGGGAGTCTGATAGGGTATAGTTTCGTTTACTTGCAGTGAATATTACAATGAAAAAAGTGGAAAAAATCCAAGTGACTTCAACAACGGCGACGCAAAATATACGCATATTTGAGAATTTACACTAATGCGTACGCTAATGCGAACATTCCCGCACAAATAACGAACATACAGTGTAGCGTTGTTAAAGGTACGCTACTTAACTGAATATGTACGCATTAGCGTACGCATACACTGCGTCTGCGAACATTCCTACTCAAGTAACGAACATACAGTCTAGCGTTGTCAAAGGTACGCCACTTAACTGAATATGTACGCATTAGCGTACGCATATACTGTGTCTGCGAACATTCCTACTCAAGTAACGAACATACAGTCTAGCGTTGTCAAAGGTACGCTACTTAACTGAATATGTACGCATTAGCGTACATTCTCAATAAATATGCGTATATTTTGCGTCGCCGTTATTTTAACCAGATTCGTCACGAACTTTCTGAAAATTCGGTTCGATGACGAACCGAACTTTTGGGACAGTTCGTAACGAATCTGGTTCGTTACGGTTCGGTTCGCTCATCCCTAGTGACCTCCTTTTCATCTTTTCAGCTGCAGATCCAGCAAATCCCAAGGTGCCATCCAAGATAGTTGCACCGCTTCTCAGACTGCTTGATGCCTACTGTGCATATGATAGGACAAGACATTTCCTGGTGCCTTTGGATTGGCCAGTACTGCTCTCGTGAACAATGCTGTCCCATCCAAGAGCAGGGCTGGACAAGCAAGAAGTGTATGGGCCACCGGGGGGCATTTATCAATGTCTTTATGCCAAAATAGTGGCATAAAAAGGTCACAAATTATGGTGTATGCCACATTTGTGCCATAATTGGCTACTTTTTAAGGTGCTCGCCACTTTTTAAAAGTGGTGAGGAAAGGGGTGGGGTTTAGCAGAAGAGGAGAGGGGCTTCACATAGGATGCCAGATTTACTATAACTTACACCAGAAACTGGCTGAAGTTATAGCTGAAGGCTATGTCAGCGCCTAGCTAGACTTCAGTTTCTGGTGCATGGAGTGCCAGAGATGCGACTAATTCAGGGGTAGGGAACCTCCGGCTCTCCAGCTGTTGTGAAACTACAATTCCCAGCATGCTTCATTCATTTCTATGAGAGTTCTTAGAAGAGCAGAGCGAGTATGCTTGCTGGGAGTTGTAGTTTCACAACAGCTGGAGAGCCGGAGGTTCCCTACCCCTGGACTAATTTATTAAGAAGCATCTGCCTCGCATAGGGATCAAGACTAGTGTATGTATCAGATAGTCTGGGAAGTGGAACATCTTGGATGGTGAAAGAGAAGCCCAAGAATTAGCAGATCCGTAACTAAAAAGATGAAATAGAGGACACCATGTTAGTATTCTGCTTGTTCCCCAGTTAATGAGAATTTTTTTTCTTGAACCGTAGGTTTTTGCTTTAACATGCAAACATTTTTGCCAAAATTCTGGCTAAAAATTCTGTTGCAAAGTAAGCCAATCAATAAGTAGAACATTAAACTAGAAAGTCTAAAGGTGCACCAGGTTTACCACCCAGCATCAGCCACTGTGATAGATTTGGCACATCTTTAGTTTACACTGTCCAAATATTAGTGAATTTACCCCAGTGTTCCTACATGTAATTCTGCTTTCGCATCTAAAATATTTCTCTGCAAAAAGCTTACAGTTTGAAACTTATATTAAAAACCAATAATATGTTCTACATGAAATCAAGCAAAAGAAAACAGGATTTCCAGCTGTGGCTTTGGAAGACTGTAAGAATTTAATAGAAAGGATATTCTGTTCCAGTACATACCATTCCATTTGTGTTCTCTAAGTCCTCATCCACCCAACCATTTTACAACTTAGAATAAACTCTGAGATGTGCAGACCCATAAACACCCAAGACTGCTGGGCCCTACTGCACCCTCATACAGTATACCTTCTATTTCTTATGAAGGTGTCCAGGGCCGGTTTTAGACAAAATGTTGCCCTGGGCAAAATCAAAAGTAGGGCCCCAAATATTGTAATAATGTACAATATTATGTTCTGTCAATTCTGGCCCTCCCTCACAGATTTACACCCCATGAAGCTCCTCACATAGTTCTTCACCCTCCTCTCGCAGCAATGAATTCCCCTCACTCACGGCATCTGAGAGTGTAAAAAAATGGAAGCGTGGGATTCCTCTTCTCTGAACTGTGATATAGTGATTTCTATACAAACTAATGGAGCAATTTACATCTAAAGATTGTAAGTTGTTGTCACTTGGAGGTCTTAACAAAAAGTTAAAAAAATTTAAAAAAAAGTTTTGAAAATATAAAAAACCTTAAAATCACCCCCATTCCCCAAAATAAAAAGAAACAAAAAATATAGCATTATGGGCTTTGCGGCATGCGAAACGACCATACTATTGAAATATTTAAAAAAGTTAGCCCATATGGTGAATGGCATAAGAGAAAAAAATTAAAAAAGGCAGAGTCACGTTTTTTTCATCACTTTATCTCTCAAGAAAATTGAATAAAAAGTGATCAAGTCATACACACCCCAAAATGGTATTGTCAAAAACAACAAATCGCCACACAAAAAATGAGCCCCCACACATCTCCGTGGACATAACTATAAAAAAGTTATCAGGGTCAGAATATCACGATAATTTTTTACGAAGTGAGTCGTGATGAGGGGGTGCTGCTAGGGTTGCCACCTTTCCCAACAAAAAATACTGGTTACACAAGTTAAAAAGGTTGTTGTGGGTTAATACGGGTGTTATTTGATCATATTTTACATTTTGCTCCATTTTTTTCACAATAAAATCAAACTTTTCGCTGTTGGGGGACATCCTGTGTATTTAAGTTTTATTTCACCTCTATTTTTAAAATGCTTCCAGTGGGGATTCAAACTCCCAACCTTCTATATTAAAGGCAAGAACCTTAACCACTGGACTATAGAGCTCAATATTAAGTCATAGCTGAAAAACCTCATAGGAGTTGTATTATACAAGAGAAACGTCTATGCTCTATAGCCCAGTGATTAAGGTGCTTGACTTTAACGTAGATGGTTGTGAGTTTGAATTCCCACAGAAACATTTAATAAAGAGAGTCTAAATTAGATTTACATACACAGGGTATCCCCAAGCATAGTGACCATGCTTGGGAATACCCCTTTCATGTTCATAACACTGACTCCATATATGGACACAGTATATTACTTTCCTACACATGAAGCGCTTCACTCCTCTTTTTCTATGATATTAGTGGTATATGGCACTGTATACCTATACAATGGGATACAGCTGGGCCCTCCATGCTTCAGGAAATACTTACATACTTCCAACAGAAGCTCTTATGCCAGAAAACTACAAAAAAAGAGGAATATGCAGCAGTTTCATGCAAAAGCCTTTGTAGTTTCTGGTACAAAAGACTGGACCTGACCATTCCTGACAGCTGCAAAACTAGAGGGACCATTTTGAAAAGTCCACGGCTGTACAGAATTCTTGATAGCTTTCTGACAGTGTTTCCGTTCCAGTCTGACAGGCTGCTCCTGGTGACAAAATAATCTACAGATTCTTGATACTGTGTAAAGCCAGCTTGTGGTACTCTGCGTTTGATATGGCAGCAGCCAGAGATATGTTATTTTGAGATGGAGTTGGAGATTTTGATTTATAACGCTTGCGAGGTGAAGGGTGTGATACATGGGCCATTTGGGGTTTATTTTTTTCAAAGTTTTCTTCTACAAATTAAATGCAAAAGGTTTATAGAAAAAAAACGAGTTGATTTGATCTTGTGCCCACTGTAACACGTTTGTAGGTTTTCTATGTTTATCTTGAGTAGAGATGGGAGAATCAATTCTATAGACTTAGAATACGGACAGATTTTTTTTTAAATTTCAGATTCTATAGCAGGGGTCCCCAAACTATGGCCCGCGGGCCACATGCGGCCCCCTGAGGACATTTATCTGGCCCCCGCCGCACTTCTGTCTTTTCCTGGCAGATAAAATAAAAAACTCTCTTACCTCTCCTGTGCCGGCTCTGGGTCCGGCGCTCCTCTGCCCGCTCTGCACTGTCCTGACCGCATACAGCGTCAGGACGTAGTGCGCACACTTTGACCTGACACTGCACGCAGTCAGGTAACAGTGCAGCGCGGGCAGAGAAGACAGAGGAGCGCTGGACCCAGAGCAGAGCTGCGGCGCAGGAGAGTTTTTTTTTTATTCTGATGGAGGAAGAGTGGGCTGATCTGAGGTCTGATGGGGGCAGAGTGGGGTGATCTGAGGTCTGATGGGGGCAGAGTGGGCTGATCTGATGTCTGATGGGGGCACAGTGGGCTGATCTGAGGTCTGATGGGGCACAGTGGGCTGATCTGAGGTCTGATGGGGGCACAGTGGGCTGATCTGAGGTCTGATGGGGGCACAGTGGGCTGATCTGAGGTCTGATGGGGGCACAGTGGGCTGATCTGAGGACTGACGGGGGCACACTGGGCTGATCTGAGGTCTGATGGGGGCACAATGGGCTGATCTGAGGTCTGATGGGGGCACAGTGGGCTGATCTGAGGTCTGATGGGGCACAGTGGGCTGATCTGAGGACTGATGGGGGCACAGTGGGCTGATCTGAGGTATGATGGGGGCACAGTGGGCTGGTCTGAGGTCTGATGGGGCACAGTGGGCTGATCTGAGGTCTCATGGGGTACAATGGGCTGATCTGAGGTCTGATGGGGGCACAGTGGGCTGATCTGAGGTCTGATGGGGGCACAATGGGCTGATCTGATGTCTGATGGGGGCACAATGGGCTGATTTGAGGTCTAATGGGGGCACTACAGGCTGATCTGAGGTCTGATGGGGGCAGAGTGGGGTGATCTGAGGTCTGATGGGGGCAGAGTGGGCTGATCTGATGTCTGATGGGGCACAGTGGGCTGATCTGAGGTCTGATGGGGCACAGTGGGCTGATCTGAGGTCTGATGGGGGCACAGTGGGCTGATCTGAGGTCTGATGGGGGCACAGTGGGCTGATCTGAGGTCTGATGGGGGCACAGTGGGCTGATCTGAGGACTGACGGGGGGCACACTGGGCTGATCTGAGGTCTGATGGGGGCACAATGGGCTGATCTGAGGTCTGATGGGGGCACAGTGGGCTGATCTGAGGTCTGATGGGGCACAGTGGGCTGATCTGAGACTGATGGGGGCACAGTGGGCTGATCTGAGGTATGATGGGGGCACAGTGGGCTGGTCTGAGGTCTGATGGGGCACAGTGGGCTGATCTGAGGTCTCATGGGGTACAATGGGCTGATCTGAGGTCTGATGGGGGCACAGTGGGCTGATCTGAGGTCTGATGGGGGCACAATGGGCTGATCTGATGTCTGATGGGGGCACAATGGGCTGATTTGAGGTCTAATGGGGGCACAATGGGCTGATCTGAGGTCTGATGGGGGCACAATGTTTGCTTTTTTACTTTAAAATAAGATATGTGCAGTGTGCATAGGGATTTGTTCATAGTTTGTTTTTTTTTATAGTCCGGCCCTCCAACGGTCTGAGGGACAGTGAACTGGCCCCCTGTGTAAAAAGTTTGGGGATCCCTGTTCTATAGGATCAAAACTATAGCTGATTCAATTCGGGAGAATTTTTACAGAGACAGAGAGAGAAAGAACTAGAATGTCATCCACAGCTTTTCAGGGCAATTAAAGCACTATAGAATTGGACAATCGATTTAGTCAAATCGAATCCAGATCAGATTTACATAAATTTGCCCATCTCTGGCAGATACAATATGTAACACATAGTTTTGTGATCATAAAAAACAATAGATAAAAACTGTATCAGATGTACAATACATTTTCCTAATACATAGGCTCACTGTCTGAATGTTTGGCCATATGTCCATATCTATCACATCAGTGGCAGTGACTGGTTGCATCCTATGAAATATCATTACGTCTGTATATGATCAGCGCTGGGCTGATACCATTGAAGAGGCAGTGGTTTGCAATCCCAGAGTATTTTAACAGTACATCTCATGATACACACCTCTTAAATACCAGCATGCCAAATACCTCCCTTTTAAAGGAGGCGGGAGAATGAAAAAAAGGTACGTGGCAAACAAAAGATGATTAATCCAGCATGTAAAGATGTGGCAGAGCTGAATTAGTCATTTAACTGTTTTAGGTGATCATTTTGTGAGAACGTAGTAGGTTGCCTCAAAGCTCTATACAAATCCACTGATGAGTAGCAAATTCAGCTCTGCTACTTCTGTACGATAGACAATGCCGAGGTAGGAGACCATGCACTCTGCCTTGCAAAGTGAGTAATATTTGTAGTCCCATAAGCCACGTAAGCAGAATATTGGATACACTTTTGGTGATATAATGAAAAAAAAAAACAACCAAGAGACAGTCATAGAAAAGTCTGCATTAGATGTGAGGGCATTGTAAAGGGTTAAATACTATAGGATTGCTGTATAGGAAATACAGTAGATGAGTCAATATTTAGGTTAAATGTTACAACTTATGATACAAAATTACTACTGCAGCCAATGACATCCTGTGCTTCTCCATACAATAGACTACAGGGGGCACTGTGATTACCAGTGGAAATACCGCATATTCTATACTTACACATGTACTTTGAGTTAAGTAGATGATAATAAAAACTTTTCAGTTCTATAAATCCTATCTAGTAGGGCAAACTTCAGGGTAGAATGCCTCTCATACCTTAGTAAGGATGCTGTCTCTTGGGACAGGCTGCCTAGGGCTTCCTCCCACCCCCAGGTGGCTTCTCTGTGGATCTGGAGCTAGGGAAGCCCCTCAGCAGCCTCTTTATCTAGCTTTTAGATCACTGAGGACATGAGGTGGAGTTAAGGGCGTCTCCAAAAGACAGCACAGCTGGACTGCAGCCTCCTGGGATGGGAGGGGGGATTCATTTGATGTGGCATTCCTGGGAACTCATGTAGGGGTAGCACAAAGCCAAGACACAGATGTGAACTCTGCTGGGTCTATCCTGTAGTATCATTTACAGTCAGATGAAAGGGACGGCAGTGAAGTATAGAAGCTGTAAGACAACAAGCAGACATATGAGTCTCATCACCTGCAAATATATCTATCAGTTCCATACCACACAAAACCTGTAGAAGACTTTAGGTGAAATGATGAGAGTTATTCAGTGGTAGCACAGCTCCACCACATGTATCGAGCAGAAATACACATTTCTGTGTGCACCACATAGAATATCACTAGTCGGATCGGCATCCTGCTTAATAACACAATGACTCAATGATTGATGGCTTCATTATCATGTTTGGCTCATCGCAGACAATACGAATCAATATAACAACTGACACTGAGGAATCGCTTCTCTCCACTTTGTGGTTGTCAGTGAGACTAATCAGGGGTTAATATAAAAAAAAGTCAGTTTATTACCAATTTATAGGTTTTTATTGATAATTGTTACAATCTGTTATTGAGAATCATTTATATCTCCTGAGCTCCACCAACATCAGTGATGGGGCTCCAACTATCACATCTCACTTATTGTACTGGGACAGAGGGAACTTTTAGGCTCCCTAAGTCCTCCTTAACACGTCTCCATAGATAGCACACATACCCACTGAATATAATGTGAATATTCACACATCAGTGGTTTTCCGCGCGCCATGGATCCCGGGTCAGACTGGCCCACCAGAGTACCAGAGGATCCTCTGGTTGGCCCAAGCTCTGACAAAAATGGACGCTAATAGTCCCATGTACACAGAGGGTGGGCCCTCAGAATCATTTCCTCTGGTGGGCCCAAGGGACTTTAGTCTAACGCTTCATGGGTCCATAGTGACACCACAAAAGCCTGCCCTATTTTTGTCAATGATTAATAATTCCTCATGTACATACAGTCTATGGTTTCATGAAAACCATGGACACAACATTGATCCTTTCTGTTGGGTCCATGTTTTTTACAGATTGTTACTAGGAGATGCCCTGGAAATTAATTTTCCGCCTAGCAGTGTCCATGGAATACGAATGACACATGGATGACAGAAAACAGAGTTACAAAACATGGATTCTTCACGGACATCTTCATGGTTTTACCACTGACCATCTTGTCACAGATAGTATCCACAACATCCACAACTGCAGCATCTCCAGAAAAGCGTATTTATTCTTCAAAAAGTCATCAGAACATGTGCAAAAATTGCCAATAAAGTGCTCTTTTGTACATGTTCTGATGACTTTTTGAAGAATAAATACGCTTTTCTGGAGATGCTGCCGTTGTGGATGTTGTGGATACTATATGGATGACCCTAATGGATATAAGGGTTGAATTGGCTGTTGCATTCCACTAATGGTCTGAAAGGTATCAGGTGCTGCTCTCAGTTATTATTTTTTACATCTTGTCACAGATGTCATCACAGACGTGTAAAAGAGGTCTAAAGTTTCAAGATTCAGGAGAAGATATCTCAGGTTCCCGTCCTGGAATTCTTTGCTGTGCAGCTTAACAAAAAATGACTCTAAGATATAAGGTTTTTACAGTCATATATGCTGTGAACAGATTTGGTCCACATGTGTGACCTTCGTTGCAGGTCGAGGGTGAGATTGCTTATTTACATTTCACATGTCCATATAGGTGGTCTTTATGGACTGGCTCCAACGGAAAAACCCGTACTGCCTAGGAGACGTGTGTCAATAAACCACGTACTCTCATTGGCACTCGCACACATTGGTGTTACACAGAGGATATAACAGATTTTGGGTACTGGTTATACTCTCATATGTATTAAATGGTTCATACCTCCCAACCTTTTAGACAGCTAAGGAAGAACAGTATTAAGGCACTGCAGCAAATTTTTTTCACTAAGCCTTACCTTTAATTCCGTCCAATGCCATCTATACACACCCAATCCCACCCAGTGCCCTTAGTATCCCCACACAGTAATAGTGCATGACACAGAATACCCCCTTTTCATGCCAACACTGTAAGAATGTCCTCTTAGTGGCTCCCTACATAGTATGATGCCCCTAACTTCCCCCTCACAGTAGAAATTTCCCATAAGTGCCACCCGCACAGAGTGATGGTGCTATAGGTGTTCCCATAAAGAATGATATTCCTATAAGTATCCCCTTAGACAGTGATGCCCCCTACCCCACATTCCCACAATGAGCACAGCAGGACTACTCTGGTCTCCGTTCTGCATTGTATGGCTCAGGACAGTAGGCATAATGACGTCACTGTATTGTGCCTGCCTGTTCAGAACCACTAGCTGCAGTGAAATAGTGGAGCAACGAGCTGACAGCTCCCTGCTTCATCATTGTCAACTGCAGATGCACATACAGTCGAAGTGGGAACATGCGGCAGCCGTCTTGAGCCCACAGGACAGAGGCCAAAATTCAGCACTGTCCCATCGGGTCCTGGCCTATTGGGAGGCAAGTAAACATTTTTTAAATAAAAAAAACTCAACACAAGAACAAGGGGGCTGAATCTAACATTAGTTGTGGGGAAGATCAGAACCAATGTCAGGAAATATTTTTACAGTACGTCGAAAGTATAGTTGAAAGAGTAAGGCTACTTTCACACTAGCGTTTTTAGATTCCGGTATTGAGTTCCGTCATAGGGGCTCAATACCGGAAAAAAACTCTTCAGTTTTGTCCCCATTCATTGTCAATGGGGACAAAACTGAACTGAAGACAATGGAATGCTCCTGAAAGCATTCCGTTCCGTCTTCAGACCGGAGAACAAACCGCAGCATGCTGCGGTTTTCTCTCCGGTCCAGGCATCCGCAACAAGACGGATCCGGAATGACCCCCAATGCAAGTCAATGGGGACGGATCCGTTTGGTGTGACACACCAGTAATCCGGATCTGTCCTCCATTGACTTGCAATGGGGGGTCATTCCGGATCCGGCTACACATGTACAGAGATACATACAGACATACATACATACTCACACATACACACAAACACATACATACTCACATACTCCAGGCAGGGACGCCGGCAGCATGTCTTCACGTGCCTCCTGCATGCAGAGGGCACTGTGGGGAATCGTCATCACTGTGCGCAGGATGCGCGTGAAGACGTGCTGCCGGTGTCCCTGGCTGGAGTATGTATGTATGTGTGTGTATGTTTGTCTGTGTCTTGTCCCAATGTCTGTGTCAACATGTGTGGGGCCGGACCGCTGCTCCGGCTCCACACATGTATCAGCGGCAGTACGGATCCGTCGGCACCCTTTAGGTGCCGGATCCGTGCTGCCGCTAGTGTGAAAGAGGCCTAAGTGAATTTTAACCTGCCTGGATAAACACATTTATCCTAAGATAAGGAATAACATGAAGGCAGACTAGATAGACCCTATGGTCTTTTCCTGCTGTCAGTCTTCTTCTACGTTTCTACGATTCTTGTAAATTCTGTTTATTTTAAATATATGCAAACAGTCAATATCACAATAAATCCAACTGTAGTTGACTTACAGCACTCAAATTGAAGCATAATATAAAAATGTGATAGAAAAAGAAAATCCTATACATAATGTAGGAACATATGTGGCATATATTCAAATACTAAACAAGAAAAGGAAAGCAAGACAAAGGAAAAGGGAAGGGAGAGGGGACAGTGAAATTGGGAAAATAGGGGTATAGGAGATCAGTCAGCGTATCTTAATCAGGTTAACATCCAAGTGAACCATTGACTCAACATTGAAGAGAAAAAGTCACAAAACAAAAGGAAAAAAAATTAAAGCAAGAACTGTGCAATTTTGTCGGATGTAAGATAAGTTGTCCATCTATTCCAAATAGTGTTATATTTCTTTAAATCAAAAGTCCATCTTATCTTCTCAAAGCTTTGAATTCTTTTCATCTCTATATACCACTCTTTCAGGGTAGGCAGATCTTTTTCCAGCCAATTTCTAGGAATCAAGATCTTTTCAGCGTTGAGGAAAAACAGGCACAATGGCGATTTTATGGAGGCATGTTGTACATTAAACAATTGAAATAAGACCAGTTTTATTGTAATCTTAACATTACACCCATGTTTCTATGTTTCTAACCACTTTAATTTCTACTTCTATCTTCTGCTTTTACATACAGACCATGGGGGAGATTTATCAAACTGGTGTAAAGTAGAACTGGCTTAGTTGCCCATAGCAACCAATCAGATTCCACCTTTCATTTTCCAAAGGATCTGTGAAAAATGAAAGGTGGAATCTGATTGGTTGCTATGGGCAACTAAGCCAGTTCTACTTTACACCAGTTTGATAAATCTCCCCCCATCTTCTTTTTTTAATGCAGGTGTGTGCTGCTAGGGTACATTCATACAGGGTGGTAATGGGGACGGGTCAAAATGCTGTGGCATGGCAACACCATACGTGGTTTCACTAATGTACACTTTTTGCTACCCCATGTGAATGTACCCTTTAGGTCATACATCAAAGATAGCTATGTCCCTCAACATCTCTCCCAAATTATAATCTTACAATAACGTAGGGCAGGGATCAGTAACTGCAGCTGCTGTGAAACTACAACTCGCAGCATGCATACTTTCTCAGCTGCTACTCCCATAGCAGTGAAAGGAGGATTCTGGGAGTTGTAATTCAGAAACACTGGAATTCCGGAAGTTGCTGAACCCTGACATAGGGGATATGTAGTGTAGGCAACTTGGACAAAGTATTGATCCCCCCAAAGTCTTCAGACGACAGACAGACTGTGTCATTAAATTGTTGGTAGACCACACAAAATATACAGGGATCCACCTTCATTAATATAATGTGTATAGCCATAGGGAAGTTGTCAAATGAATGGGCCAGGTTATTGAGCAGGCAGGGGCAGACTGGCCATACACTCTACATGGAAATTTCCTTGTGGGCCGATGCCCATCGGGCCACCTGAGCCTTCCTCGCAGCCGCCAGCTGGGCGCATGACAATCTGATGTTCTTAGCATTAATTAATGGTAGGAAAACCAGGTACATATTTGCCTGTCCGGTGGCCGTAGGTGTCCTCCTGAATTCAACTATATCGCAATCCTCAGGAAGGTGATACAGTTGAATACTGCGGTAGCAGTGGCAGTATTTTGTGCTGCACTGTGGTATTTGGTTCTGCTGGGGCAGTATTTTGTGCTTCACTGTGGTATTTGGTTCTTCTGATGCAGTATTTTGTGCTGAACTGTGGTATTTGGTTCTGCTGGGGCAGTATTTTGTGCTGCACTGTGGTATTTGGTTCTGCTGAGGCAGTATTTTGTGCTGCACTAAGCTATTGGTGGCCCCTGCCTACTTGTGTTGTCCCTGCCTTCTGACAGTTTGCCTACAACATGGGCAGGGGCACATTGACAATTAGGCGACATGAGGCGATCGCTTCAGGAGGTGCCAGGTAAGGGATCATGTCTGCATATTCAACTATATTGCCATTCTCAGGACAGTGATACAGTTGAATGAGGATGGGAGCAATGTCTAGTGCCTGCAGCCTATCAGAGGCTGGCGCAGGCAGCGCAATGATGTCATCATCATCGCGTCGCCTGAGCCAGGATGCATACAGCTCAGGAAACAAGCTGGAAGAGGCCTGCACTGCATTGCTGACAGCCACATGGAGGTATTTGAGTTTATTGTTTTTTCCTTTGCAGCATGCCACTTTGGGGACATTGAGTGAGCTAAAAAGGGGAATTTTGTGTACTGGCACACATTATGGGGGAGAAGGCACCATGGGGACATTAGTTCTAATGGGACACTGAAAGTGGTTATTGTTTTTGTACTGGCTACTAGCTGCTATTTTTTTTATTTGCCAGCTCTCTATTTTTTTTAAAAAAAATGTACTTTTCTTTGAATATTTAAGAACACAAGGGAAAAGAATTAAAGTTAATTTGCGCTATACTACTGAATGATCATCATCTGTAGTTTTGCTGCAGAAAGGTGAAGTGGTGTGTACTATTCACCTGATTTCCACTCTCTGCCCCTGTCTGCCCTCTCTGTGTGAATATGTGTTTGCTTTTAAGAGTGCAATAGCGTGAGAGAAAACAAATGTACTTCTTGTATGATCGAGTGAAAATAAGGTGAATAGTGGGAGTGCACACCACTTCACCTTTCTGAAGCAAAAAATACAGATATGTTCATATAGTAGTATAGCTCAAATTGCCTTGGGATTTTAATTATTTTCCCTTGTGCTCTTAGATATTCAAATAAAAGTAAAGTTTTAAAAAATATAAGATGGCAAATGAAAAAAATGGCAGCTAGAAGCCAGGTGGCTAGTTGAAATTAGATGCAACGCATATTGCCATACGTCTGCCAGGGTTACATTGTCTGGAGGATTTTTTTTTGTACTGGCACACATTATAAGGGGGCATTTTTTTTTCTACTGGCACACATAATAAGGGGAATTATTACCACTGGGGGGCATTATGGTGGGCTTTATTACTGCTGGGGAACTATGCGGAATATGATTACTAGTATGGACACTATGGGAGCATTATTATTACTGGGGCACAATGGGGGACTTATTATAGCACTATTACTGTGGGGGCACCCTGGCACAATATCAGCTTAGAAAAATTATTTTTGGGGACACTTTGTTTATGGCACTATTAGTGTCAGGGACACTGTTTCCTGAGCACTATGTGCCAATAATTATTGAAGGGGCACTGTGTGGTACTAGAATTTTAAGGGGGACTATCTCATTCTGCAGTATAGTATTGGGGAGCATAGTGAGCACAGTACTGGAAGGATGGGATGTTCAGAAGTGGGGGAGGATGATGGAAAAGTAGGGAACTAAGACATCATCATGGTGGATTGGTCAGAATGGGTAAGATGAGAAAAAAGAACATCTACATCAGAGGAGAGATCACTGGATATAAAAGGTATATTGTGCTGTATTACTGTGTATGTTTTGTTGCACTGTATGCCATGTTTTCTTTAGTATGTCTTTAACATTAGGACTTGGAGGAAAGGGGTTAGGTTGAAAATTTGGTATGGTACAGGGGCGCCATTCAAATTTTTTCCCAGGCAGCAGAAAAGCTAGGTGCACTCGTGACCATGGGGCCACTTTTATTTTTTTTTCCAGGACCACTTTAAGTTCCCAGTCATCCCTTGAGGGACAGATCATACTGTATGGATAGGTATGTCCAGATGGGACATATCCTTTAATTCCTCACATATACTGTATTTACAATCACAAAGGTTAGGAAAGATCATTCACTAGCTGTCAGCCAAATGCTCGTCTGGCCATCAGCTATTCCTCCTGACTTCCCTATACATATGCATACTAGTCTCGGTGGCAGCTTATCTCCCATGAAAACAAAGGATGGCGCGTGATAGTATTCAACATACTTGCTTGTTCTTTCCCCCTATATCTGCCATTGGGAGAGTTAGAGCAGCCCATACACATTAAATGGTCGGTTGGTCCTGCCAATATTGTCTGGTTCAGACAGTGTTCATCTAATGTGTATGGGCATCTTTATTCAAAACTGGAGATATGAGAGATAAAGTACCGATCATGGGGTTGGTAATTTTTGGACTTCCTGCCAGTAATCCTAATATGTATCACTTCAGTCAACCTGTCCTCAGCCTTGTATGGCTGCTAACAGGGAATAATAGAAAACATTCAACTGTGTAGAAAATGTTCCCATATTTTTTATTTTTTAACATCGATAAAGTTGTGTAGCTGGGGTGATCAGATATACTGTAGCACACTCATTATAAAAAAAAATCACACACCTAAAAGGAGTTGTTGAAATCAAATGAAACTTTATAAGTGTGAATGTAATGCTGATATGTGTACGTGACTACAATAGAGTGAAAGGATAAGTTTATTGAGGAAAATTGGACAATTGAAATGAGTCTAGTACCTTTTTGGGCCACCTCTAGCCTGGATGCAAGATGAGATACAGTTGGGCATGGAGGCTTACAGGTTTTGTATGGTATCCTGCACCACTCTTGACTGAGGCTGCTCCTTGCTCTTGACTGAGGCTGCTCCTGAGATAAGTGACTGAGCTAAGTGACCAGTAGAGTTATAAGAGTTGTAAAGAAGTTGTAAAAAGTTTGCAGTAAGTACTTTATTCTTGTTAATTGATTGCTGTTTTGTAACTGGGATGGATAGCAAGATTGAAAGTTTTCAACAGTGCACAGTCTGCCACATGTATGAACAACAGGAGGAGCAGTTCCTGGGTGAATACCGCTGTGGTAGATGTGAGCATGTTGCCAATCTGGAAGCTCACATTAGAGATCTGGATAAGCATATTGCAACACTAAGGGAAACAAGAGATCTTGAGAGGGGCCTGCTTCTCACAGAACAGGCAGTTATGGGGTCTGTTATGGAGGGTGGAGAGAAAAATCAGGAGGCCCATGTAAGGAGTTGGGTTAACCCGAATAGAGGGAGTGGCAAGGGGTCTAGGAAAAGGAAGGCCAGTCCTTCTTCTGTGCACCCAAGCAAAATTGCCAAGTTAGGTGATGATGCGAGGGTGTCAGTCTCAGAAATGGCAACCCTAGTGGATACTGGTCTCCCTAACAGCCGGGGGAACAGTCCATCTAGTAGTGGGGGGAATGGTAAAGCAGGCAGGCCGAGACAGCTAGTAGTGGTAGGGGATTCCATAATCAGGAAGACGGATAGAATAATTTGTCGCCAAGACCGCCTCAACCGAATGGTTTGCTGTCTCCCTGGTGCCAGGGTTCGGCATGTGGTGGAACGGGAGGACAAATTACTGGGAGGGGCTGGGGATGACCCAGCTGTCGTGGTCCATGTGGGAACCAACGACAGAATAAATGGTAGGTGGAGGTCTATTAAGAATAATTATAGAGAACTAGGAGCCAAGCTGAAGGGATGACCTCCAAGGTTGTATTCTCAGGAATACTCCCTGTGCCATGCGCATCGCAGGACAGACAGCGGGAGCTGAGGGAGTTGAATGCATGGCTCAAGTCTTGGTGTAAGGGAGAAGGGTTCGGGTTCTTAGAGCACTGGGCTGGTTTTTTATTGGGGTACAAATTGTATTCTGTGGATAAATTGCACCTGAATGGAAGAGGGGCTGCTGTGCTGGGGGAGAGAATCCTAGAGGGGGTGGCTGAGTTTTTAAACTAGGGATTTGGGGGGGGGAGGACAAGCAGAAAATAAAGCAAAGCATGCAGTGGTAGATAGGTTAGAAAGTGGTCAGAACAGAGTGGTGAGTGGAGAAGTGGACCACGGGGGGAGGATAACAGCAGTGGATAAGGAGATCCATGTGTTACAAATCAGCAGAAAAAACATGTCTAGTCAGAAAACATCAATAAATTACATTTCTAAACCTAAATGTACAAAAACACATGGCAATTTAAAGTGTATGTTCACAAATGCCAGAAGTGTAGCAGGCAAAATGGCTGAGCTTAAGGTCATGGTACTGGAGGAGGAAATTGATATAGTTGGAGTTGCTGAGACATGGCTGGACTCTTCGCATGACTGGGCTGTCAATCTCCAGGGTTATACTCTGTTTCGGAGGGATAGGGAGATTAGGAAAGGAGGAGGAGTATGTCTATATGTCAGAAGTAGTATAAAAGCGAGTATGAAGGAGACAATAGTGGGTGATGATTGTGTGAATGCAGAATCCGTGTGGGTGGAATTACAAGGGGAGACTAACAATGAAAGAATTATTTTTGGAGTAATTTATAGACCCCCAAACATCACTGAGGAGATAGAGGATCAGCTGCATAGACAAATAGAGCGGGCTGCCCAGGCGGGTACAGTAGTGATAATGGGAGATTTTAACTTCCCTGGTATTGATTGGGGTCATGGATCGGCTTCAACTGCAAAGGAGAGAAATTTTCTTAACTTATTGCAGGATAATTTTCTGGGTCAGTTTGTAGAAGAACCAACGAGAAGTGATGCACTGTTGGATCTGGTTATATCTAACAATGCAGAGATAGTTGAGGAGGTAATTGTTCGGGAAAACCTTGGTAATAGTGACCACAATATAGTTACTTTTATCCTAAAGTGTAGAAAGCATAAACATGCTGGGAGATCAAAAACATTTAATTTTAAAAAGGCCAATTTCCCAGGGTTATGGGCCGCACTCCAGGACATAGACTGGGAGCAGCTGTTGTCAAGTAGTGACACAGATGATAAATGGGAGACCTTCAAATCTACACTGGGTAACTATATTGCAGAATTTATTCCTAGGGGGAACAAATACAAACGCTTAAAATTAAACCCTGCGTGGCTTAATGCGGATGTTAAAAGGGCAATACATGAAAAACAAAGGGCATTTAAAATATACAAATCAGAGGGGTCTGCCATAGCCTTTAATAACTACAAAAGGGTTAATAAATATTGTAATAGGACTATAAAAGCAGCAAAAGTTCAAAATGAAAGGCTGGTGGCCAGGGATAGCAAAACCAATCCCAAAAAATTCTTCAAATATATAAATGCAAAAAAACCTAGGTCAGAGCATGTAGGACTCCTGAATAATAGTGATGGGGAATTGATTACTGGGGATCAGGAAAAGGCGGAGCTACTGAATGAGTTCTTTAGTTCTGTATATACACATGAAGAGGTGGGAGCTGCTGTCGGTAGAGTAAGTGCTGGTGATACTTCATGTAATATACTCAACTGGTTCAATATAGATATGGTCAAAGCTAAGTTAAACAAAGTAAAGGTGAATAAGGCTCCAGGACCGGATGGGTTACACCCAAGAGTTCTTAAGGAACTTAGTTCAGTAATTTCTTTGCCCTTGTATATAATATTCAAAGATTCTCTGGTGACTGGCATAGTGCCAAGGGACTGGCGTAAAGCAAATGTGGTGCCCATCTTCAAGAAGGGCTCTAGGTCATCCCCAGGGAATTACAGACCGGTGAGCTTAAAGAGGACCTTTCACGACTTTGAAAAAATGAAACTGCACTATGTACCTACAAGCATCGGAACAGGGAGGAGGAGACTCCCTGTACCTCAATGGGCGTTGCTTCTGCCCTGCTGTGAGCGCTGTCCAATCAGAGTGGACCGCTCACAGCAGGGCCAAGGAGTTCAACAGAAGCAACGCCCATTGAGGAACAGGGAGTCTCCTCCTCCCTGTTCCGATGCTTGCTAATTAGCATAAAGCCCGGCAGAAGAACGGGGGGCCCGTGTGAAGCCACCGGGGGACCATTTGGAAAAAAAACAATGCTGCTCGCATCAGTGTCCGACGCACTATCAGGTACATAGTGCAGTTTCATTTTTTCAAAGTCGTGAAAGGTCCCCTTTAACATCCATTGTGGGGAAACTTTTTGAGGGTCTAATAAGGGACTATATACAGGAATATGTTTTGGATGATAGTATTATAAGTGATAATCAGCATGGTTTTACTAAGGACAGAAGCTGTCAGACTAAACCTGATTGGTTTTTATGAAGAAGTGAGTAGAAGTCTGGATAGAGGGGCGGCTGTGGATATTGTGTATTTGGACTTTGCAAAAGTGTTTGACACGGTCCCTCATAGACGTCTGACGGGTAAATTAAGGTCGGTTGGATTAGAAAATCTACTCTGTAACTGGATTGAGAACTGGCTGAAGGAGCGTACTCAGCGAGTGGTGGTGAATGATTCCTACTCTGAATGGTCCCCAGTTATAAGTGGTGTACCCCAAGGTTCAGTGGCTGGGTCCACTTTTATTTAATTTATTTATTAATGATATAGAGGGAGGAATTAACAGCACTGTTTCAATTTTTGCAGATGACACTAAGCTTTGTAGTAGAGTCCAGTCTATGGAAGATGTGCAGAAGTTACAAGCTGACTTGGACACACTGAGTGTTTGGGCATCCTCTTGGCAGATGAGGTTCAATGTGGATAAATGTAAAGTTATGCATCTGGGTACTAACAACTTGCATGCCTCCTATGTCCTAGGGGGAGTAACACTGGGAGAGTCACTTGTAGAGAAGGATCCTGGGTGTCCTTGTAGACCATAGACTGCAGAATAGCATGCAATGTCAATCGGCTGCTTCTAAGGCCAGCAGGATATTGTCATGTATTAAAAGAAGCATAGACTCGCGGGACAGGGATGTCATTATTACCACTGTATAAAGCATTAGTACGGCCTCATCTGGAATATGCTGTTCAGTTCTGGGCTCCGGTTTATAGGAAGGATGTCCTGGAGCTGGAAAGGGTGCAGAGACGGGCAACTAAACTGATAAGGGGCATAGAGCATCTTAGCTATGAAGAAAGATTGAAGGAGTTAAACTTGTTTAGTCTTGAGAAGAGACGTATAAGGGGGGACATGATCAACCAAGTATGTAATGGCCCATACAAAAAATATGGTGAAAAACTGTTCCAGGTAAAATCCCCTCAAAAGACAAGGGGGCACTGCCTCTGCCTGGAGAAGCAAAGGTTCAGACTCCCAGGGGCGACAAGCCTTCTTTACTATAAGAACTGTGAATCCTGTGGAAACAGTCTACCGCAGGAGCTGGTCACAGCAAAGACAGCTGAGGGCTTCAAAACAGGCTTAGATAAATTCTTAGAGAAAAGAAGGTCACCACATATTAAGAAATGTAGAGTCATGTCTTAAGGTTACCCGTCCCCCTCCCCTTCATCACTCCTACCCCCTCCCTTGGTTGAACTTGATGGACATGTGTCTTTTTCAACCGTATTAACTATGTAACTATGTAACTATGCGGAGGAGTCTGTTGATGAATCTGATGTGTTAAACCGGAGGACCTGGGAAGCGGATCGGGCTGGTGAGGAGGTTTGAGCTCAGAGGAGGAGGGTGGTACTAGTAGTGGCAGCAACAGAGCGCAGAGGCGAGTTAGGCCCAGGGCTAGTGCTTCCATGGGAACTAGCGAGACCCCAAATATAGTGAGGCCGGCACTAGGGTGTAAGTGTGCAAGGGCTACAAGCTTGGCCAGCTGTGGAGGGCGCAACGTCCGGGGTGTGTGGAAGTATTTCACCACTCTGCCGGGGGATAGCAGTATGGCCAAGTGTAATTTGTGTAAACAGAAATTGAGCCGTGGGAAAGCCAAAAATGTTGGGACCGACTGCTCTGTGGAACCATTTGAAGCGGCGTCATGCTGGCAATTTAGAGCAGCCCATTAATACTAAAAAGCCGGTTACTTCTCCCGGGGTCCCTTCTGTCAGGCAGGCCACATCCAGGGCCATAGCTCAGCCGCATCCCGGTGTGTAACTAGTACATTCCACCTCATCGTCGGCCAGTGCGTGCATTTCTCCCCTCCTCTCATTTGGCAGCCGTCCATTGCAAGTGCGTGGCCAGGAGCAGTTTTACGCCACAAGTAATCCGACAGTAACGCAAAACTGAATGGTCACCTGACAAGTTGCTGGCTGTGCAGTCTCTGCCGTACCAGCTGGTTGACTGCCCAGCTTTTAGGGAGCTAATGGCTTGCGCTCAGCCACGCTGGCAGGTCCCTAGCCGGCATTACTTCTCCAACAAAGCTATCCCCACCCTTTACTCCCACGTGGCTGAGAATATTGGACGCTCCCTGCAGCTGTCTCTCTGCAGCACGGTGCACGTCACTGTGGACACCTTGAGCAGTGCTTACGGCCAGGGGCAATACATGTCCTTTACTGCCCACTGGCTGAATGTATTTAGTGGCAGCGAGGCAGGAACCCCCAGCAACCCGGTCAATTGCTGTTGGCACCTCCACGTGCTTTCCAGCCAGGATTGCAGCAGACCACCCAACACTATCCACTTCCACTTCCACTCCACGGGCAGTCCGCCTGCCTGGAGCATCAGGGCAGCGATTACCCCCGCTCCTTCAAATCACATGTGCCAGGTGAAACGTTGCCATGCAGTGTTAGACTTAGTTTGTCTTGGCAGTAGCAGCCACACAGGCCAGCGCTTGCTGCATTACATGAAGCAGCAAAATAGCGCGCTGGCTGACTCCACGGCAGCTGGAAGTGGGCGGTAGGAATCTTTGGATATCGCCCACTGACAGTAGCTGCAGCATGGGCACGTCTTTGAGTCTGTGTGTAGGAGGAGGAAGCGCTAAACTATGAAGGGGCATATAAGGGTACTTTCTTTCAAACTAGTGCATTTTGCCTGACACAAACGGGAGAACGACCAGCACCATTAACAATAATGACTAGAATAA